>VURO01021243.1:0-20585 GCA_015108175.1 Pelvicachromis taeniatus
GTTCACCTTGGAGACCTGCTGCAGATATAGGTACAGGGCCAGCGAGAGCCAGCTTGCTAATCTAGTCTCTCTTCGTGCTAATTCGTACGGCACTACTTTGGCTGGCGGACGGACATGTGACCAACATATCACTCTTTTCCGTGTCTGATCACATGCCTTTCTGCCAGGCAAAATGGCGGAACAAACCAAAACAAATCCTCTTACGATGTCACAAAAATCATGAAAAAGCCTTAGAAAAGCCGCACCAGACAATAAGCCGCAGGGTTCAAAGCTTGAGCAAAAAGTAGCGGCTTATAGTCCGGAATTTACGGTATATGAAATCCCCTCCCATCACATCTGCTTTCCAATGTTTGAATTTCCCCTCTAAACCCCACACACTCTTCCATCTGTCGCTTTTCATGTGAACAAGCGCTATCAATACCCTCCAGAATGCACTGTCCATATATTTCAGTCCTCTTTGTGATGACTGGCTTTTTACTTTGCTTTTATAGGGCATTTCAAGCACACCGCAGCCTTTACTTAGTGCACAGGCTTCTAAATGTCTTTTATGTAATATCTAACAATTTAAAGTCAGTATAATTTCTCTTGCAAAATAGCTCTAATGGAAACTTACCAAATACAGAACATGTTTAAGAACTGGATTTTGTATACAAACATAGCCACAAGGAAGCATAAGCATTCAACATTTACTGGATTTAATTTAGAAATTAGATGACATATGAAACTGTGATGAGAATGAAGTTAAACCTGAAAACTGTCTTGGTTGAGTGTAAGACTGAGAGACAGAGAGAAACAAAGAGGTGGACTTTACTCAAAAGTTATCCTGTGTGTTTGCCTGTTGACTTTTGAATAGGTGCCTGCTAGAAATTCTCTAACTGCTTATATTACTCATGTTTCAGAGCTGTAAATCTGTCAGAGTCACTTTGTGGGGACCTGCCTTCTGCTTACAACACAGATCCTTAAATTTAGGGTTAAAACTCTGGCTGTGGACTAGAGGTAGGGTTATAACATAGCCAAGTTGTGGTATGGTTAAGATTAAGTTAAGGCAACGTGATGTTCTCTGAAGTGATGGAAACACAGCTGGGTGTGTGTGGGTTGTGTTGATGCATGTAACCACAGTTTGTAATTTGACCTTCCATATATTCAGTGTGGCTCTTTCCTCCTCCTCCTCTCTGATGTAAAGCTGATTAGACTGTGGCCACACTTCCGTTTTTCTCTAGTTGGACATGCCGAAAGCTGCTAATTATAGACTGACCCTGACAGTACTGCTTCATGGTCAGCTGCTGCCCTCCCACTCAATATATAGGGCCTACTCATTACATATAGGAAGTACCTTACACTCAGGGTCAAAAACACCCACAATGTTTCCACCAGTCATTCTGAAGTTTGAGAGGTGTGGACATATCTATCTATATGTGCATCACATTTGTTTAATGAAAACCTGCACTGTAATGTTTTACATCGTTTGAACTATTTCACAAAAAGAACAGTGCGGCATCATTAGCCTTCAAGACACACAGACATCTCGTCATCCATAATCTCCTCTCAGCCACTTGTTCCGGCTATTTCATAATAGATTAAAGTCTAAATTAAACTTAAACCTTCATCTTTGAATGAGTAATTCCCACAGACTCATAACACGAGCATTCATGAGATGCTTCCAGGCCCACAAATATACAGTATTCAGTAAAGGGTAAAAATGATTACAAACTATATTATAAATCAAATAATATTGCATGCAAGTTTGATAAATATTTCAAAGTAAATATCACAAAATAATAAAAAAGACTTTTTATTGAAGGAGAAAGACATTGAGCAGGGTGGTGACTGAAGAGGGCTCCATCCACTTTACCTCTAGCCAGCCTGGCATCAGCCAGCCATGTTCACAACCACATGATGACTAAACTAAAATTAAAGTGGCAGTGATCGCATGCAGCTCTCCACATCTGTCTGAAGACTCCCTAACTAACTGTAGACCACTGGAGCCAGAGTGGAGCCCTCCCCAGACAGAGCTGCCCTGGGGCAAATGTGCTTCATGTTCCACCAGCCTCCCCAAAACAGCAATTTTGGTTCTTTGAGGTTGTTTTGGCAGACTTACTTAAAAGACATTGGCCATGAAGTATCAAAGGGAATTTTTTGTTGCCCAGAATGCTCTTTATGTGACATGATGGCAATAAAAATCTCAAAATACTGCATGTCACAACATAAAAAAAGAAAAATATTGTGCTTCTGTGATTTACTGAAAAAGCGGGGGAAAGCCCTTTGTGAGCATTACCTTAAAATATCGCATGTTTAGACAATACGCGTCATCAAATTAAAAAGAAAATGTAGGCTTTTTTTTCTTTCCTTTTTTTTTTGCACATTACCAAGTTTCATAGAGTTTGATAAATTTCCATTTGCTGAGTGAGAACATTTGTTTTTAATCAAGTGTCCACTTAAGCAGTAGGTTAGCATCTTAGAGCCTGTGCCACCCTCTCATTAAAATCATTTGCTGAATTTGGGCTATAAAAGCAAATGTAGCAATTGCTGGCATGAGGCTTCAATTAGAGTTACAACTAGAGGAGCTGCATGGGGGGATTTTCCTTTTTGTGTGTGTGTGTGTGTGTGTGCTCAGTATGCAGTCAAAGGAAGTGCTGTGACATGTCTGCCATGATTTTATATATCATCAAAATGTCTGTGTTCATCTGTAAGAGAGAGTAGAAGAAATATGATTAATATCCTTTGATAACTGATCATGCTGCAGCTTGATCTTCGTTTTTTCTCTCCACCTGTGGACAACTTGCAAGTTGAAACTCAAGCCAGTTTCCTGTTTCATTTATATGAGCAGTATGCTAATATATGTATATAAATGTGCATTCTGGCATATGCAGTCAAAATGTGCTATATATGCCAGTATTAATTTACTGTATATTCACTGCCAGATCTGTCAGTTTTTACTTTTTTAATTAGTTAAATAATAATTTCTGCTTGACTGCAGTAAATCCTGATGAGTGTTCTTTGGATTCATCAGTAAAACTGTGGATGCTATTTTTTTTATTTGAGAATGGAAGCTATCACTGTGTAGCTGTTAAAATGACCCATTTTAACATTTTCGCATCAACAGGAGAGAAAATGATCATTTTATCTGAATTTGTCCGTTCGCCCACAAAGAAATGAACAGTAATTTTATATTAATTTGATTTTAATGAGGAGCGAGAAATAATTCCTCCTCTTAAAAAATCCTGAACACAAGAAATAAAGAAAACCGTACTTTAAGTCTGGACTCACTGGACTAATATTCATTGCATCGGCGCATTAAATAGTTAAAAACATCTCTGTTAATTTTAGGAACAGCTGTATAACCCTAGGCTCTACAAGAGAAAACACAGTCCCTGTCTCCTGTTGTCTCCAGGGTACTGAAGCTCATCCAGACTGCATTGGCAGCTAAAACAGTGCCTACAGAAGAATATGGTAATAATAAGAAAAGAGTAAGTGGAGAGAAGAGATAAAGTTGATGAAGACACAATTCATGTGTTATTTATTTAAATAGCGATAGTCATCTGAATTCAGACAGATGAACAACAGAGTAATGTCACAGTGTTTTTTGAGTGTTATTAATCCAGATATATAAGAGAAATATGGTTTGTAGTGTGATAAATATGGAAATAAAGGATAATTTATATCTTTTCACTTGCAGTTTCAGGGATGGCTGTATTATTATGGATGAATTTATTATGCCAAAGTAATAATATTGTTTTCATCAAGATCAAATCTTATGCGCGTTGGGCTAAATAGTGGAATGACTATAGAATTTAGCAACAACAGCACATTTTTATAATTATTAATTAATTTTTTACTGCTTACTGGGACAGACTGGGGTTTGATATGAGGGCATAACTAGGGACAGCTGATATAGGGTGGGAGGCAGGGTACACCCTGTCAAGTCAGTCCATCAAACTACTAAACAGAGGAACAGACAACCATTAACACATGCACACTTAGAGCTAGCATTTAACCTAACAACCATGTCTCTGGACTGTGGGCGGAAACCAGCGCACCCACAGGAAAGCCAGCAAACTCTATGCAGAAAGGCCCCGCCAACCAATAAGTTCAAACCCAGAACTGCTCTCAGGCAACAGCGCTAACCCAAACCACCAACCAAATAAGAGAAAAATAAAATCCGTCAACTGTTTTCATTCCAAGAGCGTCAAATACTACTATTTTGTGAAAATGTGTGGGAAGCTCACAAATACATACAATGTGTCCTTTGGTACTGGTGCCATAGATCAGGGTATGAAAATAGTGAGACGCATCTCACTATCTGTTCATCACTTGTGGATAAGTTTTACGTGTGGACACAGGGAAAATGTTCAATTACAGGGCCACTGTTGTGTATGGCCATGCTTTAACTCTAAATACAATCTCTTATTTAAAAAAAAGAATGAAAACATCAATGCAGTCTGTGTACAGTGAGTCAGTTTAAAATTCACAGTTTTGTTTAAAAGGCATTCAGTGATACTGTAGTAAAGTCCCAGAGTGAGAATAACAGAAAATAAAACAGATCCCCTTTAATGGAGTATATGCTGAATAAAAAGACACTATACCAAGAAGAAACATTAAATGAACCACTCCTTGTATTGTGCCACAAAGTAACTTTACCAGAAAGAGGTGAGTAATAAAGAAAACAATCATATCTACGCATGAGTTGTAGCTGAGAGATGAGAAAGGCCCTGTCAACATCCATATGCTTAGAGTACATCATGTGTAATCCCAACAGAGTAAGAAAGCAGGAATCCACCAAATTACACAACGGCAGCACACACAGGTATTTGGCTCAGTATCACACTGATACTTCATGTCAGTATCAAACATGCGATGAGGTTCTAACGGTTTGCTTTTTGTGTATGACTGTATTGCTATGGCAGCAAGCAATGCATGACATAAAAGAGGTAAGAGTGAAACTGACAGTTTTTCACGCATTATCTCACACTGTCATGGTGCCATGTTGCCTATTTTCTAAACCACCTGATCATGTGATGAGGAAAGATGCTTGACAGTCATGCCGTACTGGTAGATAGTGAGGGTGGATTTGATCTGGCTGAACTAAAATGTCATTCTGAGGGAGTCTGGGGCATTAAGTCAGAGAGGACCATATCACGCACCTCTACTGGTGAGGCGGTAGCATGGAGCTGTCGCTGCAAGGTTGTGTGTGCTTATCGTGACAGTAACTCCAGAACCAGATGGTGAAATTATGAAACGAGATCATCTTCCGGACGAAGACTTTGGGTTGGCCTCAGAGCTATTCTGTAAAAACCATCACATGACTCAGGAGGACGAAGCAGTGCTCTGAAATGGTGCTGACATTAACTGAGGATAAAGTCAGGTGGTGGAAGGAACATGTCTTTCTTATTAGAAGAAGAGCCTGGGGATGAGGCAAACGACTGAGGCAAATCTATCACTTGCGAGTAAGGTCTCCCACTTCCTGTGGATTGACAGACTGTGGCTCCAGTGTTCAAGAATAGGTAAGTGAGGTTTAGGTAAGGGATAGTTTCACCCTCCCGGGAAAGTCTGGAGAGGAGAGGTCATTTAGTCCTTATTTATCCTTCCCATCTTTATATTTGAGGGTGCATGGGTCTTCATATTTTAGTGAACTCGGTGAAGGCTTTCGGCCATAATCCTTATGGTATCCTGTGGTTCGGTGCTGGGGTTTACCTTAGAAATAGTGTCAGGAGCCTCAGACTATAGTTGGAAGGTGTTGAAAGGATCCAGTTGAGATGGTTCAGGCATCTGACTAGGATGCTTTTAAGAACCTGGATAAATGGCAGAAAATTGATGGATAGAATATTTTTCCGTATACTGAAGCAAGTATTGTTTTTCCATCTATCTATATCTGACACAGACTTTATATATCCTATTATTTAACACTGTTTTGTGAGATGGTCCACATTTAAGAATGACCACTGTATAGTGACGTCAGTTGAAGGTGAAAGTGACACTGTTGTTTTTGTAATATCCTCCTTTTCCTGCCACCATTACATAATCCCTTCTGAATTAAGGGCAGCAGATACTCTATTCACCATACATGGTGGCTGTATATCCCTTACTTGTGGTGAATAGTACTTAGTGCAGCAGGTTCTATTGTACCTGCCAATATAGAAAGGGAGGCCCAGGCCCCCTCAGCGATCCAGTATCCTGCACGCTCAGGTTTCCTTCAGGGAACCCCTGGTACCTTTCCGTTTGGCCAACAATATGTGTGACTTCCTGTCTGTGGCAGGGGTATGACTGGAAGACCTCTCTGGGGACATGACGACAATTGTCCTCTTCTTTGGTTTCCCTTTCTTTTATTCTTGTATGTCCATTTTTTAAAACAAGGAAATCTACAGGAATTGTGTGTGTGTGTGTGGTTAAACACAATGTTTAGGAGAAAGAAATTATCGGCAGAGTAAGAAACAAGGTTGAATACATATCATGTTTTTATTTGATCTAATTAATTTGCATTTTAACAATTAGCATTGATTAGAGACCATATAAGATGGAAGCAATTGGTCTTGAATCCCATAATACCCACCTGCCTGTGCTGTGCTGGGGCATCTGTCAAAGCAGCCTTCCCCCAGTGCATCTCCAATGTAAAAAATAAAGTTGGCGGTCTTTATGTTAATTATCTTAATATAAATCGTGAAGGCTGTTTTTGTGATCCATGACTGCCACCTTCATATAGCATTTTAAAGCACATATTTCCAAAGCTTGTTTCACGCTTTACAATTTTATTGCACCTCTTCCTTCAAATACCTGTCCTTGTCCTGCTTATTATTTTCTAAGAAGGTTGTCATGTTTTCGTCAACCTGAGAAAGCTGAAAGGGTCCTCGTGGGAGTTTAGTAAAAGGTGAAACTCAAGACGATCTCTAGTTAGTGTAGCGTAGGTTAAAGCATCCTCTTTTCAGAGGCAGAAGGAGAAAGAAGGAAGGAGACAAATAGGTTCCCACCAGCAGAGAGAGGTCAGCTCTCCTGGGAAGCTTCTACACTATTCACTTAGAGTGAGAAAAGAGTTGTTGTTTTTTTTTTTTTTACTTCAGTCTAGAGTGAAGAAAAGGCTCCCACCCATAACTTCACAATCTACCTCAGATGTCCACACAACAGTATGTAACATCCGCCTCTCGCACACAAATACACACTGCATTAACCCGCTAATGGATTGACCCCCTCTGCTTTTGTTTTGCAGCAGAGATCGCTTTCCTTCAGCTCAATTGGAGAACAGCAGGCAAGCTGGATTCCTTCAAGCGCCCATCACGATGTTCACGAATAGGTCAATGATATTTCCTATACATTGTCCTGTACAGTTTCACTAGGAGTAACAGATGTGGTTTACATGGTTCTGTTTGCCAGCACCGCACTTGATACATTTGCACATCTTTGGTTTCAACTGAAATAGAGTTTGAATTTAATTTGGGTTTTTTTTATTAATAAAAAACATAATGTATTTGTCTAATGTACTAGTGTTAATGTGTAAGTTTCATACATTTGTATTCACTTGCAAGGACTACAAACTCTACAATCATTAGACAAGGTCTAGTGAAAGAGAATGATGGATGGCAGGCAAAAATCTTGGGCTACATCCTGCCAGATCCCCCTTTTGCCACTGAGAAAGGGGGACAAACTGAAAAAAAGAGTAAAAATCTAGCACTGAAGACTTATTACATGAGGGGTGATAATTTATCTAAAACGAAAAAATATTCTACAATTTAAAATATGGATGTTGGTACTCTGACATCGCCCTGAAGTTAATGCCTTGACTTTAGCATTATGCGATCAAATACTTGCTAATTGGTGCTGCGTAATATAGAAAATATAATGCAAGAATTGAATTCTTCAGATGTGATGTAAATGTCTTGGGTGTATTGTAAGTAAAAACATGTTTTCTGCATGAAAAATACTCTAAATGGCACAGTCAAGAAGTCACATTCAATGATTCACATTATGGTAGTTGAAGTCTGAACCAGACAACAATGGATTCTTCGATCAAATCAATCTACATAACAATTTTCTCGGTTAGAGTATGTGAGATTATTCTTAAGGAGGGAAGGACAACACATTTTTACCCTTAAGGAAGGAGCATCCTATTTGTTCCCAGGAAAAATGTGATTTGTTGCTTTTGTCCTTGGTCAGCCATTCGCAACTGAGAGCATGGCTAGCATGGCTTTCATTTAGTACCACTTCCTGTGCCATTATCGAGTTCCAGGAACTTGACCAATGGGACAGTAAAAACAAAAGCAAAACCTGTGAGAAAAGCTAAATGTTACTTTACAATTGATTAATTGTTTGCTGTAGAGAAGTGCCTATTCTGTGGTAAGTCACAAACAATGGAAAAAAATCACATGGTCAGTTTTGTTTTGAGTCATTTACCCTTTTTGGTAAATGTTCTGACTCACAAGGTTTTGTTCCCTTGAACTTTTAATCTTCTTCTTTTTTTTATTCATGTTTAGAGGAATTAGAGGCTTAGATCTTAAATATTATGGAAGAAAAGAAAAAAAAACTTAAATTTGATCTGTTTTTGTAGAACGTGACGATGTGAGGTGGATGAAATCTTATCTACGCAACAGAATATTTGAAGCAAAGTCACAAAATGTTTTATAATTGTTAGATTGATGAAATGCAGTCACTTTAATCCTTTCAAAAGTAAACCTCTTGAACTTTATTTTTCATTTCAGCTTATGATCTGTTGTGTCTCTCAGTTGATCTGAGCTGCTTCCTCACCCTGACCTCTCTGGTTTTGAATAGATAATCCCTCTCTCTGCAGACATGTGTGATGTTTGAGTGTGCGCTGAATGCCCTTGATCCACCTGGGTGAAGGATTTCGTGACCAACATGCTACCTCACACCAGCATCTGAGTCTACACAACCGCTTCAAAGAGATGTGGGAGATGACCACAGTTTCACATTTATCTGTTTTGTTTGGACATCATCCAAGGTGATGTGTGTCTGTATTTAAATCTATTTGAGCTGAACTTCTGAGTGTCACTGTGTCTTTATTTATTCCCATGCCAGGTAGATTGTAAAAAGCATTAGTGGTCACAAAATGTCCCAAATTCAATTGAATTCAGATTCATTTATATAGTGCCAAATCACAACAACAGGTGCATCAAGGTGCTATACATTGTAAGGTAGACCCTACAACAATACATACAGAGAAAAACCCAACAATCATATGACCCCCTATGAGCAAGTGACAGTGGGAAGGAAAAACTCCCTTTTAACAGGAAGAAACCTCCAGCAGAACCAGGCTCAGGGAGGGGCGGCCATCTGCTGCGACCAGTTAGGGAGAGAGAAGGAAGACAGGATAAAAGACATGCTGTGGAAGAGAGCCAGAGATTAATAACAAGTATGATTGAGTGCAGAGAGGTCTATTAACACATAGTTAATAGAGCATGCAATAAATACCAACAGCATAACAGATCTTGGCCTTGGTGTTTGCTTTCTAGTCAGTTACTTTGATTCACTTATTATAACAGTATTTCTTGTAATTGTAAAAAACATATTAGCTAATGATATTTGAATCTGTGTTTCTTGGGTAAACCTATTCAAAATGAATCAAATATCCTAAGAGAAGAGTATATATTTAATTTCAAACCTGTGTGTGTTTGGCAGAAACTAGACATTCAAAATAAATGAAATCTGAGAAAGGACAAAGAAAGACGTTGTTTATAGTTACAACTTTTCTGGTAGTTACAGCTTAGCTTGTAGTTTGTAAAATGAACCTGATTATAAGAACACTTTTACTCCCATCATCACAAATGAAGAAGACAAAAGGAGAAACAGGCAGATTTGGTAGGTTAAAACATTTCCCTGCCTGACATACTGCAGATACAGCTACACAATATTTCAAAAAGATAGGATTTGTAACTTGAAACCTTGTGTGTGTAGCTGGAGCTTGGATGGTATGAGGAGGAAGAGGAGGAGGAGGAGAAAGGCAACTGTATGGCATATTTGTCTCCTTTCTTTTTAAAATGCATGCTGATGTCTGTTAGCTGAAGCGTTCACTGTTTAGTCTGTTCATAGCAGACAAAATGGTGTGTTTGTGTGTGAGTGTGTGTTGGGGGTGGGGTGGGGGGTGTAATGTGATCCCGTTAAGAAGCTACCCCGCCCTTCTCCTGGGCTATTACAGCTCTCCTTGCTCACATTCCCCCTCCCTCCTCCAACCATTGCACCCTGAAAGTCTGGGCACCTGCCAGGTCCCACAATCATTATCCTAATGAGCACTGACAGCCTAAAGTCAGTCTGACTACAATAAACATTATTCACCAGAGCAACATACATGTTAGAAAAAAAAAAAGAAGAAGAAGAAAATGTTTGTGTTATGATCTGATCTAGAAATCAACGAACCTTTCCACAAGATTAAACAATTTAATTGCGGCCTGCCATTTGTGTCTGAGTAATGTCGGAGTTTCTGATCCTGACAGATACACAGTTTCTGGGTTGCATTTGGTTTGTTATAAAAAATAAAACACAATATCAGAGCTATTCTTTAAAAAAAAAATCCATCTATACTTAACCTCAGATCAACAGATCGCTTGGCGAAACATTGTATGTAACTCTGGTGACTTTGGGTAACTTAATTAAGCAGCTTAAATTAAACCCAGCAAGGTGACAAGTAGCAGCCAGTGAATGGATGATGGGAGAGTTCAGCTAAGTCTCCATAAACATCTTGGAAGTTGAAGTGATGATTTTGAGGTGATGGGCCATTCATGGTCTGAAAAACTTCAATGGACTCACAAGACGCTGGCTGCTGCTAGATGCTAAACAAATATAAGGCAATCACGGAAATGTAATATGCAGTTTTTGGGAGATTGGGTTGAATAGCTCATTCAAATCTGATGTCTTTCTTCTCAACAAAGACCGAGCAGTAATGTGTATTTCAGTAAGACACCTGCAAGCTTGAACTCTAGCAGTAACCTGACCTGAAGACATGGTGCGCTTCCTGGCATGACATCACCCATCTGGCAGGAACATACACAGGAAAAAGGTTAGTAAAGTGACTACTGTGTGTGCATGTGAGGGTGTGTGCCACCACGGCAATTGTCACTGTGGGAACAATACCACCTGTCGCTCAGGGTGGCCAGACAATGGAGGGCAGATGGGGAGCAAAGGGTGGAGTAAGTAACAAAACGCAGACCTAAGCAGGGGCATCAAACAAATTCTTTAGGCACTCTTGAAGCCAAGAGCCTATGGCACCCTTGTTTATCAGGGATTGCATTAGCATTACAGTGCATTGATCATTTCTGTTTCTCATTATTATATTTTTTGTTTTATTGTCAATTTCCAGGTACATATGTTCAGTATTTAGACAAGTCCCTTAAGTTTCGGGCTTCTGGTTCCGGGTCAAGAGGGGATGCCGTCTTAGTAAGGGAGCCCTCAACGAGAATTTATTAAACTGCCCCAGAGCGAATACATTTACTAGTTAAGTTCATGAGAAGAGGATAAAGGGGCTTAAATGACGTCCAAAAAGAATAAAAGAGCTGCAAAGTCAATTCTCGAACGAGTTGAAGACGAAATTTCGCAGCTAACTGAAGAAGCTAATGCTAGCTCCCCCGGTGTTGGCCGGGATTACTCCCCAAATCCTAGTTGTGGTGATTTTGGGACAAAAGACGAGAATGATCCGGCAAATTTGATGGTAATATTGAAAGAATTGAGAGAAGTTGGCAAAGAGGTGAAAGAATTTCGAAAAGATACGAAATTGCAACTCTTGGAAATAAGAGGCGAGTTGGATAAAGTTAACGTGCGGCTTAACGCAAAATCACGATCTCCCTTAACATTCTTTATAGTTGGCAAACAAGTATAAGAAATTTAAGTTCAATTTAAGGTCAATATGAGTTCAAGACTCATTTAATGATCTCAAGAGTAAGATTTGGAAAGTGATTTCATGGTTTGAGATTAATGCGAAAAATAGGTTGCCATACTTGTATTTCCTGACAGTAGTTTTTTAAGCTTTTCAGTTAAGTCAGGGTAAACAACAAATTCAGTTTCACCCAAATTGCTACATACAGTATATGCTACGCTACTTGGAATAAAAGCGGATAATTTAGTACACTTGAGTATTTTTCCGTTTCTAACATAAAACCCTTTTTGAAAAAAAAAATCGGATTTAATTAATTTACATAATCTCTATTAGGCCATGTGCTATTGAAATAAGTGTTTTTAAAACACTGATCATAACTGTTAATGTTTGGAAAATATAGCAGTCACTAATACAATGCATAATTAACTTTTATAGAATATCATCTGACCTGAATTGCACAGACTATGCAGACTTGTGGTCTGAAATATCTGACACAGAGTGAAAGTTACTAACCGCTTTCACATCAACCACAAAAAAACGTTTTTCTGTGTAATGTGACTTCTCAAAAAATACTTTACTATCAGTTAAGTCTTTAGCAGGGTTACACGTGCATTACTGTTGAAATATTAACTTAATAAGAATGATTAAGATGAGTCAGGTAGTCGGGTAAACATCACCGTGTCAGTCAGAAAAGAGAATACGTTTTATTAATAAAGTTGGACTTTATTAATCATCATTTATGTTATATAAAAACTGTATGTAAACTTTCCAGGAAAGTGTTACCTGTGTATGTCAGACAAAATTTACCTTACCTATCAATGCTGAAATTGAAAGTGAAAAAACAAGTGGGATTTTTTAAAAAGATATTTAGACAGACTAACAGTTTGACTTGCTTGGCACAGTGAATAAAGTTGATACATAGAACGGGAACAAAACCACAAAGAAAATCCCTTGTAAAACAAAAACATCAGTAGGCATTAAAAGCTAAGTACCGCTTTGGCTTTGAAAGCTATTAACCCTTTTGGAATAAATAACTTCTTGCATGTATTTTGCATAACCATCTACCAGTCGTTCTCTCGTTCTCTCTCCTGTTCTTTCAAACTAGCGTTTCAATCAAAATTCACTAAGATTAAAACGCTTGAGAGGATTCTTGCATCCCATGCACGTCACACTTCCAGACTAATTTCTGCTGGGACTTTTGATCAGCTTTTTTTCTAGACCATACCATAACCCTCATAATAAATAAATAACTATGCATTATGTCTATGCACTCTTTGATATGATACAGGTTTTATAGCTGAAACCATGTCTGCCCAGTCCCTGAGGCAATGAAGAAACCTCAAACCAAAACATTTCCACCACCATGCTTCACAGCTGGTATGAGGTTCTTTTGAAAAGATGTTTTTGGGGCCTATGCCAAAAATGTCTGCAGTAACTCTATTTCTGGTTTGTCAGTCAAGCACATTGCTCCAGAGCCTCTAGATACAGGCAAATTGACAAGACTAATCTGCAGATTCTATGATGACATTTTAGGATTTTTGGGAAAAGTCTTTTTGCTTGGGTTGTTCTTGGGTTGATTTTCCTTAGGACCGTCAGTCCTACACCAACAGTTGTTTCAAATATGCTGACTATCCTGGTATATTTTAGATTATCTGTGTTACCTGTTATAACTGCTTTAGAGCCTTAGAGAGCTTCGTAGATCTTAGAACCATGACACCATAGACATCAGTAACCATAGACTTCAATAACTTCAATAACCCTGTGTTTGTCTCAATAAATAAGAGACCCAATCAGGAAATCTGCTTTCTGCTTGTTAGTATAAGTTTAAATATGTTGCAATTGTGACTTATCTGTTTTCTATAAGTAATTTATGAAATATAAATACATAAAAAATGTAATATGAAAAGAACTACAAAATATACTCTATGTTTAATCTTAATCTTTATACAGTGCTCAGGTGTTTGGTTTTATCGTGTAATGTGTTTCAGATGTACTTTTTCCCCCATGAATGCTTGGTCTTCTGGCCACTGTGGACTGTGCCAGTGTGCCTTTGTCTTGTAAAAGTAGTATTTACAAGACAAAGGCAAACTGAATTTTATTGCTTATCTTAAAATTCAACTGAATCTCAAACTGTATGTCACAAAAACCAGGCAACCATTAAGTAAATTAGGAGCAAGGGCCTTTCCACAATTATTGGTGAGGCCACACTTCTCAGTTCCAATTGCTAATATGATTACCCCTTGAAAAGAAATAGTTTGCATGAGAGAACAGAATTTTTTTGTTCTTTTTCCCACTACAAACATGCATTCAAGTATAAATCTAAGCTATCCCAGCCACACATGCCATGCCGCAATTGGAAGTATGGGAGTGAAGGCTGAATAGAATGGGTGAATGTGGGAACTGGAGGTTTTCTACCGTGTAAGGGCCGCCATCTGCTCTTTATCCATGCTGGCACTAAGCACCAGTCCAGCCCTTGGCACCAGCATACACACACACACACACACACACACACACACACACACACACACACGCACATTCACTCCATGCATAATATAATTGTAACTTTGCTCAGAAAAGCGAAGAGAGCCGCACTCAGTGCACTGCAAACAAACTCAAAAAAAGACAAAAAGTGCATTTTAACAAACAAATATTATGCAAATTTAAGCTTATTAAATTTGACTCAGGGGAGTGTATTTGCACATTAAGTGTTTCTTAGATCTTTTCTGGCTTTTGTAATAAATGAACAAAAGTAAGTGTTTATTTGTGGATTTTATTGTGTGTGTGTGTGTGTTTGTGTGTGTGTGTTAGGTTTGTGTCTGCAGCACGAGTGTGCATTCACAATTATTAAAAACAAAGACGAACGTCCCAGAGTTTGAGAAGCTGGGGGATCTAAGTGCGTACGTGTCAGTGTGTTGGCTTGTTTGCGGCTCTAACACAATGCAAAACCAAACCTAAGGCGATCGGCTTTTGTTTTTTGAAGGAGTGGATGGGGAAGATTGTGTGACAAGAGTGTTTTTTTTTCCTTTTGGGTTACTTGGCTCACTTGTGGTGTTAGTGCACGAGTGTATGTGTGTGTTTGGTGATGATGTTGGCTCCCAAAACAAAACCTGCAGCTGTTTTTACAGGCTCACACACAGCCATTCATCAGTTGTCACTTTAGTTCACCCCTCCTTTTCTTTAGCCATTTCTTTACACTTTCAAATAAATTAGAGGGAGAGATTTTTTTTTGGCACATAAACAATGCAGCAGCAATGCCCGATGAAGCGTATATGATTAAATGCATTAGAAATTTTGTACAATGGCAAACAAGTGTTCCGCAGCCACCAGGTCCACTTTGTTACTGTACGTATGGGAGAGCGTAAGCAAGAGAAAAGAGTGATCTTGCACAAGCTCCATGGTGACAGTAAGTGTTGGCATAGCAATGAAACACAGCTTTCTGAGGTTTACAACTGGTACAACATCTGTGACCAATCAGATTGCCTAAAACATCCATTTGTGTTTTGCATTTTGGTTTACATGATGGCAGTACCATAATCTAAAAAAACGGTAACATTACCTGATAATAGTAACGTCCTGTACATGGCGTCTAAAACTGTGACTGGAAGTGACCTATCACAAGAAGGCCATGCTGTCCCAGACACACAAGAACAGCTACATGCGAGAGCACGTGTTCTCTACACGACTTGGTAGTACAACATAAATACATTCTGCTAGCTGCACTGGGCACTTAGCTGCTTAGTTTAACAAAAGCAACTTACCATGACATGCTCATGCTGCATGCTATTTATCGTTTGGCCTGTTTGTGCTGCTAAAAAGTGAAAATGATGGAAAATGTTAGAAATGGGACATTTTAACTCATTGCTAGATGACTTTATAAGATATCACGTATAGTTCAGCTTTTATGGATATAATTGGGATTCTATTGTCGTGGAATAAAAATGATAGAATTCTTTCATTAGGTGGCAGTAAGTGTATAAAAACAGCTTATTGTAGCCTGTTGCTAGGTGGTTGCCAGAAAGTCTGCTGCTTTATTTATTGTTGATTACTTGAAGATCAAACTAAATAATCATTTTATTTATATGTGAAACATATGCGTATGTGTAAAACATTGTATTTTATATACAAAATACATCACAACATGTCCCTTCAGGCCATGAATGCATGTCCTGAAAACAAACAAAACACAGAATCATTACACAGACACCGGCTGGCTGACCTTCAACACATGGTGGCATGTCATCATCGCTGTTAGTCACCATCGTATGTGAGTGAGAAAATGCTTGTGTGTGTGTGTTTACATGTGTACATGGATTTGTGTGTTTGCGTGTTAGAAGTCAATCCTTCCAAACAGGACTGCCATTAACCCTTGTAGCTATTGAAAGACCACCCAGATGTTTGGCTGTGTGTGTGTGTGTGCGTGTGTGTGTGTGTGTGTGTGTGGCCTGCAGACTGGCATTGTGCTCTTTGTTATCTATCCACTCCTCTGTCCATTTATGGTAAGATGACAATCCTCTCAGGGAGAAACAAAACAGGACTTCATCATATCCCCAAGTTAACCTACACTTGATAGAAATGTTTACAGAAAATAAATCTTATCAGAATAATATGATTAAGATGACGTTCAGCTAGGTTATTAGTGTAGGAGCTACGCCTTAACCAGGTCATGTCTGTGGCCTAATCGGACACTTGCATGTCTCATCTAATGACACTTCAGGGCTCCACTCTGACTGGCCTGAAGCAATTGTTTCAAATGGCTTCACAACTAGCCCACGTTCTTTCTGTTTATTCAGTGTGAGTGCACCCTCAGTTATAAATGGCAGTAACAAATGATTACTGCCATTATATAGAAATTATTGAATCTTATGTTTGGGAACAGGTCCACACCTCAGACGCTCCTTTCATGCTCTACCCTGAAAAATGCTTCCCTGCCTTACATATCTGTTTAAATGTAAAGTGCGTCATTTTACATGCAAACTATTGAAGCAGCAGTTTGCATTTGTTTTCACATGACAGAGCATTAGATGGATTAAATACAAATTATATATTGAAAGTTAAGCTTAGCCCGAAAACAATTTCAATTAAAAAATCAGTCACATTTTTTCCCCACAAGACAAAAACACCTGAAACAGGCAAGATTTTCCACTGATACTGAGCTTTTTTTGTTTAGCGTACCTTAGCAGAAATACGGGAAAGGAGCATAATTCTTCATCACTTTCTCAACATTCATCTTGATTTTGGGCTTTAGCCTAACAGTAACCAGAGCTCTATGTGACTCCTGCAGCTGCTGAAACACACAAAGAGTCCATTCTTTGTTACTTTATATTGCACACACTGGTCCTCTGCATGGGATATGTTCAAAGATGGAAGAGAAAGAGCATTACAGGACAGTTTCAAAGGGCAACACTCACAACTGGGTCTCAAAACCAATCCACCCACTCACACACACACACACACCCACACACACCTCACACACCTGTGCAAACTATCTGTCCTACTTCCTCTCCCCAAGACACACACACATTTCCTGTGGACTCATACACTACCCTGTCTGTTCTCCAGGGCGTTAGCTGCTGGGCATTTGGTCAATGTGACCCAAGTGCAATGCCTTAGCGCTTTGAGACTGGCAGGCGTACAACACACACACACACACACACACACACACACACACACACACACACACACACACACACACACACACACACACACACACACACACACACACACACACACACACACACACACACACACAGGGGACATCTGGCAGTCTATAGTGGCCATAACAACATCATCACCATGCAACCGCAGACTTCCCTCTGAGCACAGCTATACACAGAAGGAGCTCACACATGACAAGAAGATGTATATAAATATATATAATATATAATATTGTGAAAACTTCCCCTAAAAATATGAATGGGCAGAGAAGACAGTGGATTAGTTTCCTCTCGTCAAATCTGAAAACAGAACCAGACCTTTTCCCAGAAGTTACTACAAAGGAATTTCAACACCGCTCCTGATCCATAAGCCCAGGCTTTCCCTCCATGCAAATACCATCACCATATATGGAAAGTGTGTGAGCGGCTCTGGCTCGGGATACAGGAAATGGCTGGGTTTGATTCAGTATCATAAGCGGCACTTTCCCCCTTATTTCGCCCTTCTGTGCCATTTTCCCTCTTCTTCATCATCATGAGAGTCTGAAACAGTGAGTCGACCGTGTGTTGGGGCTCGGTTTCTGCTCTGCCCTCTGATACAGATCTGGATAAAAGCCATGAGAATGAATTCCTTGCTTCTAAAATAAGAAGCTGCTAAAGCCATTGAACACTGTAGCAAAAGTCTGGAGAAATCACACAATTTTCATAGAAGCACATGGCTGAGGAATGCTCTGTAAAGCTGATCGCTACCGATATGAGCACAGAGAAAAGGTCTCCATCCTGTTTCTCATCATGAGATAAAATAAACTTCAATTTTAATGAAGCAAAGTAAAAACTGAAGGACATATTAGCTAAAGCTGCTGTAATTACATACGACTCACTCTCCTCACGTCACACAACAAACACACCCTCCTAATTTGTTTATTTGTCTATTTAAGCAGCAAAATTTCCCATCTTCCCCTCTGACGTGTCGATGAGTCGCTGCCTGCGGTTTCAACCCCTCCACAACTCCAGCCTCCACCTATTAGTGCCTATTAAGAGATGTTTACTCATTACTCCCCAGTTTAGATTTGGGAGTATGATAAGCTCGGAGCCCACACGCCAAACTCCAACAACTCTTCTGCATTTCAGATCTGATGGTTACGTCAAACTGCTTAAGAATGACATAAAAACCAAGAACAGAGACTTAAATAATTTCACAACGTAAACACACAAACTGATGATAATCCTGGACAAATACAAACAGATTCAAAAGACACTTGTTTTCTTTTGTTTTGGCAACAATAAATCTGATTGATTTCAAAAATTCTTTAATCAATGTAATGGTTATAAAGCTTCACAGTGTAATGATGCTGCAAACAAATCTGTATGAATGGTATTTTGATAAAAAGCTTTTTAGTGGTGGAGCAGAAGGAGGCTGATGTTAAGGGCTTTAAGGACCACACCAGTGGATTTTCTGTGTGTTTGAGCTCATTAACAACAAATCATGTATCCATTTCACTACTAACAACCATTTTTTAACTATACCATAAGGACTGATTTTCTTATTTCTAGGTTGGCCCCTGCCAGTACTTCATTTCAGCACAGTATGGACATGAGATTTAACGTCCAGCCTTCAGCTTCCCTTCTTATAAACAAGTACGTTTTTCTTAGTTACTTGCTGAAATTACATAAAGTTACTAAAACTGTCTGGAAAACAGGTCCTCGTGCTCATTTTTATCACCCTGGTTTCACTCTTCCAAACAGAGCCATATGGTAGCTATTGCAGCAAAAGGCATGTCACTGTTTGCTGTTAACAATCTCAAGGAAGTCTGATCTCTCTGCAGGTGAGCTGTAAAGAATATGGCTTGCTCTGACCAAAAAGTAAACACAGGATATTTAGTCACTGTTTTCCTCTAGTACTACTACTACAGCTGAGCTGTTTCCTCAGTAACGCCAAAGCAAGTCAGAGAATCACTGCAACACACATTTGTACTAGTAACGAGTGGGTTGATGTTGACTGATTTTCTTTTCTTCCCTCGTTGAACCTTGTTAGGGTACAGTCATATCAAACAGTGCTTAAGGGGTTACCACTCTCTAAACTGAATTCCCACCTGGTCTCTGCTGCTTACGTTTGTACTTTGTGTGAGATTAGTCACTGCATGTAATTGGGCCAGATGAAGAAGAAACCGCTGACTAAGATAGATGGTCTTTCCATGGTGGAGGAAAAAATAAACAATGGTGAGAGACGGAGCAAGAGCAGGGCAGAAGAAGCAGAGCGAGTGGAGTCAGAGGAGCAGTGACCCAGTCTTGAGCTTCTCAGTGAGGGGATGCTCATTCGTGTAAGCTGTGCACATGCACGCACAAGCTGGAGTCTGATTAAAGAGTTAATTCACAGTTTAACACACAGTTAAAGAGCTCCCTCTAAACTAAAGCGATTAAAGATAAAACTGGTCTACAAAATTATCTTTTTGGTTGCACTGGGAAATACAGACATGCCTTTAAAAAAAAAACAGATTTCAGATAATAAATCAGATTTAAGATGGGCATCATGTTTTTGAGATACACATCACTGACGTTTACACACGTTTGAGTATCGATATATTTACACAATGTCTGTTTTTTTAAAGTAAGCACTTTAAACACTAAGCACAAGACACCAAAACAAGGTCAGCGTGCTTAAAAATGTTTGAGCTCTTTCTGGCTTGTACCGCACACCCGTGTCTCTTTGCTTGGAACAGCAGTAGTCGCCCATCATGTATGGAAATTTTCCCTAATAACAGTTTTCCATCATTTGTATATCTCGATGAAATCTTTCTCCATGATCATCGCGAACACCGCACAGACATTATGGAAGTAAGTCAAGACGAGAATGCAAAAAGTGCATCTTCAGTGATATTCTGGCACACATTAGCTGATATGCTTTCAGCATGTTATACACAAGCTCAGCAATATTCTCTGCTCTGCGACTGCCAAGGACAACCTGCACAGATGCTTCTCATGCTGCTGATTCAGAGAGGCTTCAATTTCCTTTCAAGCTCACTGACAAGCATCACCTCACAGATTTCAGGATCAACAAAAGCACCTTCCTTCACCACATTTTTTGTTACTTTAAGAAGGGGGGGGGGGGGGGGGGTTCTGTTTAA
>VURO01021244.1:6742-18293 GCA_015108175.1 Pelvicachromis taeniatus
TTAGAGTCTCGGTATACGACATGGAAAGGAGCCAGTTAAGGTGGTTCGAGCACATGTCAAGGATGCCTCCTGGGCACATCCTAGATTAGGTGTTTGTGCCACATCCTACCAGGAAGAGGCGACAGGATAGGATAGATTATGTCTCTCAGCTGGCTTGGGAACACCTCAGTGTGAGGTGGCTGGGGAGGGAGTGGTCTGGGCTTCTGTGCTTAAGCTGATGCCTCTGTGATAAGCAGAAGAAAAAATAGATGTTGTTGGCTGAGAAAGAACAGTATCATTCTTCCGAGGTGGGTTTGAGAAACAGATGGCTTCCTGGGTGGAACGGGTCAGCCAAGCACTTACTTGTTGATTTCTCGGTTCTGCCCACAAGCATATTTTCTGTTAAGAGCAGTGACTGGATGGTTACCCTCTCTGCCTTGTGAACAACAATACATGCTGTAGTGTGTCCATAGCAAGTGCATACTATAAGAAATCCAGAGTCAAACTAACTACATGGTGGCATGTCTTCCTTTGATGAGAAACACAAATCCTAGCATACAGGAATAAATGGAAGTATGCCACATTCACAGCTGTTCTGCTGATTTACAGAGAACAATGAGGTGAGAGGCCTTCACAGAACTGAATCCTCAACTCGAGTGTTTCGAGTTAAGAGTTAGAGTTTTCCTTTAGAGCACATCATAGCCAAACGAGCCTCACATCTGTGATCCCCACTGGGATGTGTCATCTGCAAAATATATCTGACAAAGCAAAATCGGTAGAATATAAGAGGGCAAGCAAGGATAGACGGTGCAGCAGAGCTGGCTACTCTTAATGTGGCAGATGAACAGGAAGCAACAAAGATCTCCAGATGATTTCCTCCAGCAGAGATATCTTTACAGATCTTCTGTATCTTGCCTTCTTTTGCTGTCTACCTTATATTCCTCCACACCAAATCCTGGGTTTAGAAAGGTAACATGCTTGGGACATCACAGAAAACCAAGAACATTGCAAGATCGTACAGTACCATTTTCCCCTATGTTGCTTTCGGTCTGCAGTTAATTGATTTGTGTTTTGTTGTACTTTTTAAAGTCTTACACTTGCTTATATACACAAAAAGCTCTAAACCCTCAAATTTAAGAAGATAGAACCAGCAAGTATTTGGCATTTTTCTTCAAAGAAAATCATTGGTTTGGCACTCCACTCACTGCAACTGACTGAAGTGGTAAAGACAAGCAAAGAGTGACATGCACTAAAATTCATCTGTTGGATTTGAAGCAACTATGTAGCAAGCAGATGGCATACACCCTGGCTTGCTGAAGCACTCAATCACTTCATTAGACAAGTACTTCCATCTAATGTGCTTATAATGGAACACATGGCTGACATGTTGTAAGAATACGTTCTGATGGATGGGCTTACTTTAACACCATGTATCTGCTCACAGATGAATGTCAGTGTTTAATTACATATATCTAACTTTCAGATATAATTCAAATATAATTCAATTTAATGGACCCACATGAAGCAACAAAGTGTGTGTGTGTGAAAGAGAGAGCAGGAGTGTGACAGCAGGGATTAAAATGCGGCTGGTAAGTGATTCATTTAATCCGTGGCTTAAAGACAGCTGGTTCGACAGAGAGCTGAGACACAAGCCTCGTCTGCTGGCCGAGGCTATGCAGGAGAGGAAAAGAGTGACAGTGAAAGAGACAGAGGGGCAAAAGAAGGGAGGTTTAAAAATGGTACACCTCTCTCCTAGATCTTCAACACTAAGTGACCTAGACATGCCTGGTTAATGGAGGGTGCCATTTGTTCAATCTTGTTAAATATGGAGCGGTGAAAGAGGGAAGAATGGTGAGATTGAAGGAGACTCTGTAATAGAGGGAATTGATCTGAAGGGCAGCGGTGCTGGAGGTAACCGTCAGAGACACCGATATAATGTAATTTAATGACTCCCGAGCTGTACACATAGGGCGGAGTGACCTATTGGTTACCAAGACCATCTTGTAAGTAACAGTGAACGATTAGCGCTGTTGAACATTTTACCCATATTAAACGACTTCTTTCTGCACAAACCAGCAACTGAGATCGAAGTGAGACGTGCTTGCTTTGAAAAAAATTGGAAAGATTATTTATAAAATAATTAATTCACGCTCTTCACATCTACGTGCAGGAAATAACTTCCAACATGGAGTGCGCAAGCCGTGCACTATCAAGACTCTAGTGAACTAGAAACAGTGTTATGTTAAAAACCTTTTAACATAACACTGTTTATAAAACACCAAGCCTCTGCTGTTCATAGAGTGGATATGACATTTTGAGATGCTGCATGCATAGATAAAGCTAAAAAAAAAAAATGGACTTGGCACGCACTTCGATAAAGCTCCGTCAGTTTGTCCTGGGTGTTTGTTTTGTTGATTCTCCAAAAACCGTCACAAGATGCCCGGAAAATGAAACTTGTACTTTTTCCTGAATGCATTTCATTTTTGTACAGCACCAGCACGTGTATCACTTCTACATCAGGGACACCAGACTGAGTTTTGCTTGGTATTGGATTGGAAAGGAAATGTGAGGTATCACACATCTGTAGCTGCGGACCAAGTTTGGTTTTCTCTACCTGCTTCTGATTAGGCATCACTCACCTGCTTGCAACAACCTCCACCCCCCCAGTGACCACCGACAGCCACCAAAAGGTGGTGTTTTTATAGGCTACTTATAATAAATCATTATAAATTATCCCCTTATAGCTTTCAGAAACGTACTCTCACATAGGTAGTAAATAGCACATAGCAAACATCTTTAACGTTTCTGTGAAAAAACACTTTAAAATGAAGAACAACTATGCAAGGGGCTAGCTTCCTCTTAGGGAGCAATTTGCGCTCCATCCTCCTGCCTGACACTTCGACACACCGCACACCAGCTTACATCCACCTGCTTGCTAGCTGTAGGATTTTTCTATTGATGTTTGCCGTGTCAGTGGAAAGGGAAGAACCACACGCAGTGCAACTGTTCTTTTTTTGTCTTTATTCCATATTGTGGGCAACAAAAAAATCAATAAATAATGAATTAAAAGAGAATGAATCCCCTGAACAAATGGAAGTAAAGACGATGAAAAGCTGGGTCATTCTTGCCAGTGTTGCAGTGCTATAAACAGTAAAAAATACATCTTTTGGACTTACGTAAGATGTCACAGAGCAACTATCATAAAACTTTTCACAATCAAGTCATTTTGTTTCAAACAGCACCTGAGGTTAGAACTTTATCCTTTCTTTATTTTCTGTACGCCGAATTAAACAAACATTTTGCTATACGAGTGCTGTACCTAAAGCTGTGGTTTGAATGTAACATTTCAATAAATCTTTTGTTTGCAGAAAAGGTGAAGTTCATGTTTGCCTTCTTTAATATCATTCTGCGTTTGTTTTGAAGACCCGAGGGAAAAAAAACCCCTGCCCTTTACTGAGGATATGCATTTCATTAAAAGTAAAAAGAGCAGCAGAAAAGATTAAGCCAAGAAATGTTTTGTGTGTCCCGACGTCTGTTTATGTCTGTATGATTTGTTCTCGCGTGAAGAACAGCTCTACAACAAGACACCGCATTACAAAGGTATCAGTCTTTCCACAGCTGTCAGAGTCTTGCAGCCTTCTTGTGAACGCTGGACAAAATGATCCACCGAATGGCATATTTTATGTGAGCCCTGGAGGCGGATTCACACAGAGCGCATGCAGTAAAAATAATCAGCAGGCTAGGTTTTAAGATAAACAACTGATGGCTTTTGGAGCCAATTAGGACATGCCCCTGTAACTGGAGTTTTATTTTAACAGGCATAAGATTCAGTGGCTCCACTCAGGGAAAAAGCCCGCAAACCTTCTTTGAAGTTTCTCCCTCCGTGGGCGGTAATGTGGCATGGCACCCAGCCAAAGCCCACAGACAGAGGGATTGAATAACGCTGCCCAGTGCCCCTGCTGTGGCATTCATCCAGTATGCCACAATAGGAAAGAAATATGTGCAGTCACACATATAGATATGCATATAAACAAGCACACGCACACACTTGATTGCTTGACAGATCTCCCCAACTGTCAACATGTGAAGCTCTCGGCCAGAAATAATCTCAAACTTTTAAGTGTGGGTCTCAGAGTGTGTGAGTGGATTTCAGTCAGTCAAATTTTAATGTGTGACAGTTAAAATGACTTCTTCTGTGCCTTCTCCTTTTAGTCCCGTTTATAGGTTTTATAGGCTCGTAGGGCATACGGGAGACGGCATCTCGGTCGGCTCCAAGTTCAAATAAGCTGTAGGAATACATGTGAAGTGTATTTATGGAGCTTGTATGTAATTTATAGGGCTGAGGGTTTAGCTACATGAGAACACATGCAGAGAGCTTGTGCCAACTGGTATTCATCACACAGGCATCTACAGTAAATGAAATGTAGGTTCCTGTGGAAGGGAAATGATGGATTTTCTTTGCTCTTTAAACTCAAAATATTCAACATAAAAGCACCATGTGGAAAAAAAAGGGATTTTGGATATGTTGCTAGAGGGAACCTTAAAAAAAATTAACTACCAGTTCAACGAATGCCAAGACGAAGATGGTTCATGCTTGTTCCACACCAAACCTTGTTTCTGTCAAGACCACCATTTTCAAATGAAGATTGTCATTGTCTACGGTGTTTATATTTGGGAGTATGTCTTTGTTTTGAAATCTTATGTTGAGAATTAACTCTAAAGAAAAATTGACATCTGGAGTCCCAAAGGCTGTAAAACTATATCCGCCCTCGCCATTCCTTTACACCCATCAGCAGTGTGGGGAGAGGGAACCTGTTACTCAGGGTAGAACTGCTTCTCCATATGAGCTTGCCCTGGCTCACAGCCTGGAGAGGACACCCTAGCTTTGCTTCACAGCATCGACACAATAAGGGAAGCAGCAGTTAACCTGTGATAATCCACTGTGCTTCAGTGGTGTAGAGCGTGGCACCAGGGGCTACTTCTGGAGGGATTTTTGGATCCCACCGGAAAGCTACCATCAGTCTCACGCTCGGCGGCAACAGTCAATGCTGTTTTCCTGACACGGTCTGCCTTTCCCCTTTGGTTCATGGGAATTAGGTTAACGCTGACAAGCAGACTACAATCACCGCACCAGGCTAGGAAGTAAAAACGTGTCAGGTCTTTACACAGGATGTTCTTCTCACAATGCTGCTCAGACTGCACAGACTGTGCTGGTTTGGCCACATGCACTATATGGAAAATGGCTGTATACCAAAAAATGTTCTCTGTGCAAACTACCCTCCAGCAAAAGCCTTTTTGTTCGCCTCCAGCTGCACTACAAAGATGCTTGTAAGCATGATATGGAAGGTCAAAACCAAAGCTACATACATACTGGAAGCCATTTGCAGCAATGTGGCGACTAAATACCACAGAACTAGGCAGGACCTTACATAAACTTTTTTTCAACTTCCTGGTGACTACCAATTAGAGCGAAGAATATCGCTGATTGATATATGATCTGGTAGTAAATACTTTAGAAGCTCACCTCAGGTTCTGAAGCCGGGAATGCCCACAAGTGACCAATCGTCAGCTTCAAAGCGATGTGTGATGAGGACGTCGCTTTCAGTGATGATGCAGTTTAACAACTGGAAGCATGCAGCACTCGGCCATGAGAGATAGCACAGTGTGCTCTAGAAACAACTCGTGATGGGACAAGAGATAAAACACTCGTGAGAAAAGTGCACCTGATGGAAGGCATGGTCCAGCGGAGACCACCCCAACAGCCGAGTTGCCACTCCCTGAATCGGATTCATCACAGCCACAGCCTTTCCAGCCATGGCTTCATCAGCACTTTGGCAACAACTAGGACAGATGGTTGACAGCAAGTCTTATATTTCTTTAATGTAGGATTGCACATCTACATTACTCTAGAAAGTTATAAAGAGATTGGCCAAACTCAGCCCCAACTTCAACTCTTAATGTTGTCATCATATGCAGATATGAGTCTACTCTGAGATCCCTCATGGGATCTGTGACTGCCTGCTACCTAGGCCTCTATCGTTATCCAGAGGAGGGAAGCGTATTTCAGCCAACCAGCCAGTATGCTTTGTCTTACATCTCTGGCCTTATTTAAGGGTGACAAGGACATTACTCGATGGCTGATTTAATGTGAGCAGCCCACCTCTGTGCCTGTTGTTGTTGCACACCACTGAGAGAAATGTCTCATTGTAACTTGTATTCTACTGATTTAGTTTGTGAATGCCTTAAGCAGGCACTACAAAAACAAGAACAGCACATTCCTGATCTGTTAGATACACCGGGTGCAGGGGTGTGTTGCTGCTTCGTTTGGTTTGAGCCAGCAGTTTCACTTGATATTTTTCTTTGGTGATTTAGAGAGCAGGCTGGAACTTTGTTAGGCTGCATTTGGTTTTCTTCCTTTGAACTGGCAGCACCTACAGGCTCTGTCACCTTGAAGCTTTTGCTTCTTTTGTTTAGAAGTTCCTTTTTTTTTTCAATAAGCAATTACTTTAGGTTAAATATCGCTTCCCTTTTTTCCTTGGCTAAGCTGGGATGCATAAGGCAGCCACAGTTGTCTGGTAATCATGATACATGGTACAGATCTGGAACCTGAAATGTACAATTGCATAACAAAAGCAAAACAACTCCTTATCTGTCAAAACAAGTCGAGCATTAAAGGCTTCAGACTTTTGCTAGTTCATTTTCATGCATGAAACTACTTCACCTTCCAGCTTACAAAAACTTTGAGAGTTAGAGTGCAGCATTAGCAAAAAAAAAAAGGTCACTTAAGAACTAGGAACACTAATTTTTTATGTAGAAACCCCCACAGCTGTGAAAAATACAACCAACACCTCATGGTGATGAGCCGTTATTGTGACAACACTGAAAGGTTATCTGAGAAAAGAGAAGTATAACAAGGAGGGAAGACTATGTGGGATGTTGCTGTATGCATGTATGCGTATGAGTGCAGCACCTGTAGAAAAACATGAGCTTTTGGGATATGTGCCTTTTCATTAGGGAGGAAAAGAGGAGCTGCACTGTATTCATAGCAATATACTGCTGCACAGAAATGACAGCCCCACTGTGAGTCAGCTGATACCTTCACTGCCAGACACTCAAACTTGCATCTCAGCATAGCTGAGATCATATCAAAAGAAAGCCTGACTTCAGTCCTGAAGAATGGATAGATGAATTGGACAAAATGAGGAGCAGAGGGAGTTTACTTGCTTTGCAATTTGACACGACTGTAGCCTGGGAAATAGGGTCAAAGTTCAAACTCCAGCAATACTTCTGGCATGGGAATAAAATGGGGTTCTGTGATACAGCCACACCTCCAGACTGACACAAGCAGCATTTCCATGCACGCCAGTGCTTGAACTAATTTATTTCATACCCCGGCTGTTACTGTTCTGTCTTCATTCCTAATGCATCTCCTCCATGCTGGATGTCAAGGAGATGGCAGTCGTAGAGTTTTTTCAACTCACGTCCTCTGGATGAAACCAGCGTGCTAGAAGGTAATAAGATACTTGTCTGACAGAGCACAAGCCCAGCTGCAAAGCTAAGTTTGAAACTGCGTAGGCAAGAAATACAAGTGGCACTTGTGTTGTGATCATGACAGTCTGGTGGTCAAGGAAAAAGTTTGTATTTTTGGCCATAGAAAATAAAAAAAAACTGCAGTTATGGCACATTTGTTTATTAACTTAGCTGCTAGGGATATCACAACCCTGGGTATTTGACAGTGAGGCGCAATGAATTTTGGGTTCAGTACATACATTACTTTTTCACATAGAGCCAGGTGGGATTGGATAGATTTGGATTTTTTCACTTAAATTGAGGTCCTCAATTAAAAACTGGATTTTAAATTTACTGCGGTTAATCTTTGTCTAATATTAAAATTATCTTTATGTTCAGAAACATTTTAAAGTTGACAAATGTGGTAAAAAAATAAGAAATCGGAGAGAGGACAAATACTTCTTCAGAGCACTGTAGGTAGGTTGGTCTAAACTAGATGTTAGCCTTTGTGAATGCTTTATGTGGAAAATCTACAACAGATCCAAGTTCCAGTTATTAACATTTAGCCATACTGTAGTGATTCTTGCATTTATGATGTGTTTGGACTTTGCTTTACATTTGTTAAGTGGGTTCCAGTGTGTGTGTGTGTGTGTGTGTGTGTGTGTGTGTGTGTGTGTGTGTGTGTGTGTGTGTGTGAGACAGAGTATTTGCTGAGGTCGAAGAATAAGGGAGCAATATGGTCATTTCTCACTCGATTTCTAAATAATCAAAAGTCTTTAAGCAATCAAGGCAGGTCCGCTTTGCGATCAGAAAGGATGGAGGTTTAAGGCATTTTCATATTGGCTTCATTTCTCAGACCAAGAAACTAAGTCTATCTTTTACACACAGTGTATGACTGAGAACAACATTTAAATTAACTAGCAACAGGCCACCATCACTGAGGCTCCCTGTGGTGATTAATGACATCTGCCCAGTGTTCGGGTTCAGTTGTGTGTAAATGTTAAATAAACCAGCAATCATATACCTATGCTGTGCACACCAACCTTGATTAAAGACTGAAATCTTGGTCTTTCAGCTTTTTTTTTTTCCCCAGGGAAGCTAAACACATTATAAAATGGTATTACAGTGCAACACATGTCGTATTGGCACTATAATAATCAGTCATCCCTGCTGCTTCCTCTTGCTAAAGCTCCAATAATCAGTAAATAACTTTAACAAAAAACATCCCAAACTAAACCAGATAAACACCCGAGCCACTGATAATGAACCAGAAGACATACTGTACATAATCGTATACACTCACAGTGCCATAACAGAACTGTCGGCTAAAAATCACCATAGGAAGAAATTCCTAATCTGCTTGATAAGTGCACAGAAGATGAAAAAGAAGTAAAGATTTAGACAGAGTCTGTGTTCTTGGAACAAAGATAAAGGAAGTTAGATAAAGAGGAGTGAAACCCTTATAGTCCTGGAATATAATGACTTTTTTTTTTTTATCATGCTAACAGAATCTGATAACATCACGAAATATGACGGAGACAGAAATCTAAGTACTATAACTGGAGTTATGGTTTCTGTTTTCTGTGTCCAGCAGTACTTCAAAGAATACACTGGCTATAAGCAAGCAAGGTAACACAATATTTGGTAGGTTCATGCATTAATATGCAATAATGATTGCAAGGCCCTACAACACACACTGTTTGGAAAAATGAGCATACACAGGAATCAGAGAAAGTATAAAAGATGACCTTAGACACGGGGACA
The DNA here is from genome assembly GCA_015108175.1 of Pelvicachromis taeniatus. Lineage (NCBI taxonomy): Eukaryota > Metazoa > Chordata > Actinopteri > Cichliformes > Cichlidae > Pelvicachromis > Pelvicachromis taeniatus. Next base: position 15,995 of record VURO01021244.1, read on the forward strand.
TCACCAGCTGGTTGAACAGTCACCATTTTGAAGCCTTATTGAAGCCTGAGCTATTGCCACTACACCAAAGGTAACTAGCGGGATGACCCAAATTTGTCCCAACAGCCTTAATGTAAAATGAAATTGCCAGATGAGCTTAACAGCCAACAAGATTGCCCTTTAGTACAACTGGATGATGTGCAAAACAAGACGGCACCCATCTACCGTTCAAAAGGACTCACAAATTTGTCATTTTTGGCCCTAATTTCCAATTTAAACTGATCATTAATTACTAGGCAGGCTAGTCAGAAAGAAGCTAAAGAGACTGAAGAAGTGTCAAACATGTTTTTATCTACTGTAAAGTTTTGCATTTTAACACTGTGGTCCAAGGGAAATGACTCACTTCTTTTAGATACTTTATAAAAAGGAATTTTTGGCTTCTTCTTCTTTTTTCTATGTTTAATGTTAGTCAGAGCCCCCCAACCTCCCCCACCACGTCCCTCAACAAAAAAATGTGCTGTAAAAAAAAAAAGTGCTTAAACGAGAAAATAAATTAATAGTGAATTCAACTGCGGCATCTATTGTTTAATAAATTTGATTTAAAATCAGTTTGATTTAATAACTCGCTATACTGACCCTGCACTGACAGAGATGCCTACAGTGGAAATCCATTAAAATCAACATATTTTTTTTTTTGGGCAAATGCGTGCAAGGGCCTTGAGGGTGATCGGCCTCTTCACAGACAATGCTCGTAAATATGCTAACATATGCTTACATCTGTAGTCTTGTCACTTCTATTGCCTGCTCAGTGCTTCTACAGGCTGCTGTGAATTGCACTGAGTGTAGCTTCACTCTTGCTTCCATATATTGGCTCTGAGTGTCAAATCAGCCTTGGATTACAGACAGGCTGTCAGATGAGAGGATTTGTTTTGCATCTCCAAGTCTGATAAATGTCAGCATCTAAAATAAAATCAATACAGAGCTGTAGCCGTTGTTGCATGCTCAGATTTCTTTAAAATTTGTGTGAAAAGATGGAGAACTATGAGAGACTTTGTGTGTTTGCATGTAAATCACTACGTGTATGTCTAACGATTGCACTGATTCAGTAATGTTTCTTAGAAATGAGAAATGTCCACAGTTGTTCATTCTACCAACTCTTCACTTCCATTGTTTTCCTAAAGTATACCAAAGAGTTGGTTTTTCAAGGCCGCCTGTGTTAGAAAGTCAGCATTTTCAACAACAGTGTCAATAAAAAACAACAAAACCATATGCTGCTTTGACAGTTGCTCAAGGGGTACATCAAAAAATATTCCAACTTTACCTGGAAATGTGTGCTACGCTGTGACATAAATGGGAAGCGACTGACGAGAGCATCACTGCACTCATCTGCCCCAACATCAGAAGGTGAATCAAATCAACTACCCATTGTACTTTTTAGGATTTGGCAGTATCACAGAGAAGATGTCCTGACGTATTCACCAGTTCTTAGCACTCATAATGTCAAATCTTGATTAATCAAAAGTTTATATAAAATACAACCTGTCACCTCTCATCCAAACAGTTTCTTCAGTTCTAGGAGTACGAGAAATAATGGGGGGGGGGAAGTCAACTGGTTCCTGTATAATGCTTTTCTACTCTTCTTGAGCACTCAAAGCTATCCATACAACATGTGTCATTCATCCATTCATACAGAAATTTTTTTAAATATGGAACTAACAGTCACACACTCTGATGAATCAGGAGGAAATTGAGATTTTCCTTTTAAGCACATTTTATATAAAACCGATTTACCAGGAGGCCGCCATTGTTAAATACTTCTCAATGCACTCTGGGTATGACGTCACATTGTTGCACCGCATCAAGTTTAGTTAGCGGTGCACTGGAAATGGCTTCTGTTCAACCTTTCCAGTTTGAACCAGAGCAAAACGAGAGAGAGGATGACGATGGTCAACCGGGACTTAGTTTAGATGAAGATGAAAACAATCCTTCACACGAGGACGCGAGAGTGGGAGGGAAACTACTGGTGTCTATGTGGAAACTGCTGCCAATGGCAACGGCGACTGAGAGCGTTTGTTGTAAAGAGCTCAATTTTATGGCAGCAGCTATCCACGGTATCGCATAACAACATGATAAAAACGTTAATATCATTCTCATTTTTATTATACAGTGAAATTACGATCTGGTTATTTTACAGATCCTCCATGCATCACAGTGCACCAAAACTTTGAAGCCGTATGTCTTAATCCTTCTTTGGGCAGCCCTCGTTAGCCTCCATGACCGCTATCGTGCTGGAACTTTAGTGTTTGACCAGTTAAGACAA
>VURO01021245.1:0-12297 GCA_015108175.1 Pelvicachromis taeniatus
GAGCTATGAGGATACCACAAAAGAACAGCGGGAATGGTGACGCACCTGTCCCATCATTATATTCCAAAACCACCACACTCACACAGAGCCAACAATTTATGACATGGTATGACATGAGTAGAACCATGGGCAGAAAGAAGAACGGCTGTGACAAGGTGAGATCTAGAGTGGCTCCAGTCACATTAGGAATGCAGTCCTCACAAACAGCAAAGAAACTGCCCAGAACAAACTCCCAGTCTGCTGGTAGAGAAGCAGACACTCAACGTTAGCAACATTATAGGGTCATTGGTACATGACATCAAATAGTTCAAAAAGCTAGTTTGCAGCTTGCTTTTAAGATGCTTCTTGACTACATGCATTATCTGCACGGTCATGCTACTTTAGTACATGTGTAGACAATGCAGAGACCATTTCTAAATGATACCGAATATATTTTTTCTACAGCATTGTGTGAAGGGGAAAGGTTTGTGTTCAACATAGAAGTCAATGGCAAACTATGTGCACTGACTAACATTTATGTGATTATTTGTAATCGTCAGTCGTGTAATTACTGAGAAGAAACTGACAACCTATAAGACAAAGTGTTTCTTTTTAATTATTCCCTGCAAAACAGTTTTAAGCTGTTTTTTTCCCAAAATTTATTTATTGATTTGTCCAGATGTTATAAACAAGGTAGACAGAGAAAAAAATATTAGCTTGTTTACGCTTAATCATAAAAGTAAGTTTCTCCACAGCAAGGGATTTCGACAACGTCAACAGCCAAGTTCTTAAGTGTGGCCTAGTAGTGGATCTCCATGATTTGGCTATGTAACAAGGTTATGTGGCTATTTGGCTATGTGATTTTGCCTGTAATAAGCAGTAGGTTGAGATTTTTTGGTAAGCTTTGCTCAGTTGGTTTTCAGTGGGGAAGATCCCTAGAATACATAGTTTAGGATACACATTCAGCTTAATACTTGTAATGTGCACAATTACATTTACTAATTACTACAATTACTAAAACTTCTTTCCAAAACATTTGGATTTCTGAGCATTCACATAGGCAATGTATCAGCGTGCCTTTATCCTCACATTTAACACATATGTCTGGAATATTAGGGTCAAATTTGTTTAACATTGTTGGAGTGACATATGTTCTCATTAGCCATTTATATTGGATTAATTTAAATTGGGTATTTATAGACTGTGTTTGGGCTTTCAAGCAGGCTTTCTTCCATTCCTCTATGGATCTGCTACATTTCAAGTCTTGGCATTTAAGTCTTTTTTTTCTGAGGATGTTTGAAAAACATCTTTGAGGTTACTATAACACTGGGATATTAAGCCCTTCTTCAGGTGGTGGTTTATTGCTATGTCCTATGTTAGAGTGGGCGGTGTTAGGGATTTTGAGTTTTTGAGATAAAGTTTCTGATTTGGAGGAATTTAAAACAAATTTTTCTTTGGAATGCCAAATTTCTGTGTCAAGTCATTGAAGAATTCATTTGTTTTGTTTTTTGGGACTCAATGTTTGCGCAAAATACACCTCTCTGTGTCACTTTCCATGCAGTAGCTTTGATATCACACTTCAACTGTTTAATTTGTCTTTTATACTATCACCACTCACTCACCAGTCACTTTATTAACTAAATCCTGCTAGTACTGGGTTGAACTCCATTTTTCCTTCAGGACTGACTTAATTTGCCATGGCATGGATTCAATCCCCAGAGATTTTGGTCCATATTGTCATGACAGAATCACACGGTTGCTGTGGATTTGTTGGCAGGTTGAGATCTGATGGTCGTGGAGGCTGTTTGAGTACAGTGAACTGATTGTTGTGCGAAGAAACCAGTTAGAGATGATTTGAGCTTTGTGACATGGCATGCTATCCTGTTGGAAGCACTCATCAGAAGATGGGTACACTGTGATCAAAAAGGAATGGACATGGTCATCAACAACACTCAGACAATCTGTGATATTTAAATGATGCTCAATTGATAAGAAGTGGCCAAACATGTACCAGAAAAATATCTTCCGCACATTACAGTCCACAATTAGCCTGAACTGTTGATATAAAGCAGGATGGATCCATGTGCTCATGTTTTTATACCAAATTCTGACTCTACCAGCTGAATGTCACAGCGGAAATCAAGACTCATCAGACCAGGAAACATTTTTCCAATTTTCTTTTGAAAACATTTGGTGAGCTTCTGGAAACTGTAGACTCAGTTTCCTGTTCAGCACCTAGTGTGGTCTTCTGATGCCTCAGCATATCTGCTTGAAGGTTCACTCTGTGTTCAGAGATCTTCTGGACACCTTGGTTGTAATGAGTGATTTTAGTTACTGATGTCTTCTTATCAGCCATTCATCTGTCCATTCTCCTCTAACCTCAGACATCAAAAAGGTATTTACTCCCAGAGAACTGCTGAACTACAGCTGGATGTTTTCTCTTTTTCAGACCATCCTCTGTCATCCCTAGAGATTTTTGTGTGGTGTTTTGTTTTATATTTGCCCAGAAGTCCAAAAACGTATCGTTCACGGGAATATAAAACATAGAAAGACAGCAACAAAACCTTAAACTGGAGCTGAACTGTTTTCACGTTTTTGCTTAGAAATTTTTTTGAAATGGTCACTGATTATGAAAATTGTTGTGGATTCATTTTATGTGAGTTTATTTGTTGTTTCTGTACTTTTTGGTCTGTCCACTGTCTCAGCTTTATAGCGCTTTAAATTTCTAACAAAGTGCTGCTGTACACACATTATTTATTCTTCTACATGCTCAACCCTGTGGTGGCATCCAGCAGAGGTAGTAATTGGGTTTGGCTTGTTGGGCAGCATAATACAGGACACATATGCAGCCATGGCATACCCAGGCACACCAATATAAAACAAAATCCCCACAGGAGAAAGCAGTTGAAATTGTAAGTGTATCTGATTTAATTTTTACTCTGACCCACTTACTGTACACAGACACTTGCACATACACACACATTGCAGACTTATTCAAAACACAAAGGAGGGTGAGGGACACTGGAGATGCTCCCATTTCTAACAATAGAAACTGGAAATGAATTATGGCTGTGCCAAACGCAGCAGGCATGTGACCACATAAGCATGGGAAGAGCTTTAAACATTTTGTGTAGCTGTACTTTACAGCAATGTAACTGCTAATGGTGTCCAATCATTCTCTGATTTATAAATAACACAGCAGTAATTAAGAATTAAATGCCATACATATATGTGGCTCAAATAATGTAGTTATGAAACAGTAGCATTGCCTTTTTGCATTGTTAACCAACAAGCATATTATTTAAAATTCCAGTTACATGCCCTGGAAGACAGTTATGGAGGTTCCACAGTATATTTGCTTTTGTGTATAAACGTAAGACTGTAATGTAAATTTAATGTTTACTTAATATATAATAATAATGCGAAAGCCAGTGGGGAAGTCATTGAAGCACTCATTTGAGTGTGCATTAACACAATGCAAGTGATTCAGTTAACTGTTTGTACTCAGTTCCATATTTTTCCTCATTAGGTTTTTATGGGAGGCCTTGGTCTATGGATCAGAGGAAAGTGCTCTTCCAGTGGTAAGTCTCCCAACACTTCTTCAAGATATTTGTGCTTTGTCTGCATCCATGCGTTCACTCTTCTGTGAGCACAGGTGACTATGCATATGTCTTCTAACCCTGCTCAGACGGGATGTTTCTGTGTCGCTGATCTTCTTTTCCCCAAAACAGTGTGGGCTCAGGAGCTGCTGACCTGATGCCTTTAGGCTGAAACCAGATCCAAACCTCCATTTCAGTGCCAAGCACAGCTTCAGAGAGAAATTACTGAGGCAGAATGATTGCATAGCAAAGGACAGCTTCATCCTCAGTGCTAGGGCTCAGCTATGGGTGACAGGAGGGGAAAAGAGAGGCAGACAGTACATCTTGTTATACTGAAAGGTTTAAGAAAGAGGTTCAAAGATGGCATGTGGAACGCATTTCACATGCCATCTTTGATGTTAAAACTTATTTTGCAATGCATTTCCAACTCTGCAGTGGGTTGCAGTAATTTATTGTAGGTCAAGCTATTAAAAAGATAATATCATATAATTAAAGTGCCCCATTAGAGGCACTTTTATGCTCCACTTTATTTCCTGCCGTACACGTCAGTGTATGTTTAGTCATCCACAGACGCACAGAAGCCCCACCCACCTTTTATTCAAACCTTCTGTTTGAAAGGGGCAGCCAATCAGAAGAGTTTGCTCAGAGAGTGGGCGACTATTATTAGCAGATGAGCTAAAATAAAATGTTTATTTATTTATTTTCAGAAAATGGATCAGCTGACGGCCTGCACCAAGGCCCAGCTTAAGTTAAATAAAGGTTAAATTTAGTCCAAGAATTAGAAATCCAAACTTGAAATGTGCAGATTAGTTAAACTATATTCTGCTGAGCATGAAGCTCTGTAATGACGGAGCTTCTCAGCATCATCACACTCTTTAGCTGGTTGGAGGTTGGAGTGATACAGCGCAGTCCCAGGCTTTGAGCCCTAAGCATGACGACAACTTAAAAACAGTAGACAAATGCTATTTAAGCCCGATAAAATCAGCGTTCTGGATAATCAAATGTTCTTAAGAGTATGGCTGCTATCAGAGGCACAAATCTAATTTAAAGGCAAGACTGTTGGGGTTCAACTCTTGACTAAATGAAGGCAAAAATTGCTCCTTATTGAGTGGGCCACAGCAGCTTTCATTAACAGTTTGATCAGCTCACAAAGAGAGTCAAGCTCTTTCAGCATGAATCAGCTCCCAGTGATTTTCATGACAGCAGAGGCAGAATACTAATAGACTATTTTTCAGCACACATTCAAAGCGGCATTTTCTCATCCACTCAGGAAGTAACCATCAGGAACACAACAGAAAAGCAACAACAGTGCGTTAAATACAAACGACTGCACTAATTAAGAATGCGGCAATTCCTTTTTATGTATGTTCACATTTGCCCACTTCATAAAACTCATTAAATCTTGATGTTAAGTACAAGCAGAGCAGCATAAATCCCTGTTGGGAGCTGTGACACAGTTGTGTTGCCCAGCAGCCAATAGTCACAGCCGTCTGCGTCCCCAGAGAGGGTATGTCCCCCGGCTCTCTTCTTTCCACTGGAATATATGTGCATGATATATTTCCTGTTTTTTTGAGACACATTGTTTGTGCTTGTTATTGTGATTTAAGAGGTTTTGGATTGTGAAAAAGGGAAAAAAAAAAAGACATGATCAGCAGTTTTGTAACTTGCTAAAATCTGTCTATAAACTTGCACTGATTTGGAAGGGTGCAGAAAACTGGATAACGAGGCAGTGGATGCTTTATAAAGAGAATTAATTTACTTTCCAAAACTTTTGCGTAGCTGCAGCTGAGTGTGTGGGCTCCAGGTTTATTTATAGACAAGCTTTTTAGAGTCCGGTGTGGGGTGTAGGCAAAAAATCATACGCTGAACGTTGCGTAAGATTGGCCGTGGATGCCTGTACAGTATGTAATTGTGTGTGTGTGACTGTGTGTGTGACTGTGTGTTTGAGCGAGGTAGGATGCAGCTTTGTGGAGGCGACTTACCATCTGTGCAGGAAGTAAAGCAGAGAGAGAGAGAGAGAGAGAGAGAGAGCACAGCACACCCACAAAATGACAAGAAAGACAAGAGCCGGTTCATGTACAGAAACAAAGCAGTGTTCATGTTTGTATATTTGTGCGTGCATGAATGATGCTGGTATTGTTTCACTCTTAGTACTATGCTCTATTTATAATTCAGGAGGTCATTTCCTGTAACTGAGACAGCCTTGGAGACTCTCGATCAATATTGTGGATCTATTTTTTTGCAGCTAGATCCACATTTTTCTTTGTTTTTTCCCTCCTTCTGCTTTCACTCTTAGCTCCAATTTTGTCTCTATCACTCTGTCTCGCTCCACGGGTTGGATGCTTGAATGATATGTATGTATGCTTACACAGAGCAAGTCCAGCACCATATGTTGAAGTGAATAAGTAATGCAGGGCCCGATTTAAAATAAACAAAAGCAGCTGATTTTACACAGCATGATTTCCTAATGACGTCATCCATTGTTTGTTGGAACCTTGATTCAGATTATTTCACTATTATTAGTTTGGGCCATTGATATATTCTGAACCATTTATCCTGTAACTTGTCATTAAACTGATGTTTTGATATAAACTTTACTGGGATGTTTTTGTTTGAACTTGTCATTTCTGTGCTCAGTGCAAACATTAGGTTGAAAATTAATAGATTGCTGCTATTTTTCTAGAATTGCTTAAATTGTAAGCAATACCTTAAATCATGCACTGAAACCCAAGTCCTGCCTTTCCCCCCTAAAGCTTCTGCCTGAGCTCAACCTGTAGCTTCAAAATATGGAAGATGAGTAACGTGTCTAACAGTTAAATATACAAAATCATTTATGGCATTTTAATCCATATTCAGTCATTTAGAAGTACAGATTCATGAATTGCACCAGAAAGCAGTGACACTAATTCTAACCTAAGTGTGAGCTACTCCCAAATACAAATGTGGCATATGGGAGAGCCAAGTATTAACTGTAAGGAGTATTATTATTAAAAAACAACCAAAAAAAACAACCAAAAATCCAAAACCTACAGCCCACCGGGCAGCATGATGGTGCACTGGTTAGCACTGGCACCTCACAGCAAGAAGGTCCCTGATATGAGCCCCACCTCTGGCCTTTTTGGACTTTGCCCTAATCATCACTTGAGCCATCTGTTCATTTGTTAAGCTTTTTTTCCACCACGTGGCCTCCTGAAAGCTATTCAACCAATTGAATAACTGTGTAGTTTTCCTTTGAGCATTCCAGTTTCCTCCCACAACCCAGACACATGCATGTTAGATTAACTTCTTATTCTACAACACTAACCTTTGAGTGTATATGTGTATGGTTTTATGGTTAAAAAAAGTGAGTTGTAGTCCTTTGAGTGGGAAAATGCTAGATAAATCCAAGTACATTGCATCTGTACCATCCTGCGAAGAGTCACGGCAGCTGTGATTTTTCAGCAGCTTTTTTGTTTCCGGGTCTGCAGAATCTGCATAAGCGAAACTCTTCGTGTGAGCATTGTGACAACATGTGACAACATGTGACACATCTGGCCATGTCTTTCTCCATCAGGATGCAGCGCTGGGGGTTGAACACCTACCTGTACGGTCCAAAAGATGACCTGAAACATAGACTGCTGTGGAGAGAAGTCTATTCTCCTGAAGAGGAGGGTAAGGACCTGTAAACATCACTCATTTTCACTGATATGGCCATCCATGGTTTCCTGAAAGCTGTAAAACCAATTTAATCTAATTGAGGAACCGCCGGGGCACGATGAGACGATCAGTCCTCTGTATGCTAGTATAGCACAACTTGTCACAATGTGACATATCTCACAATATGTCACATTGTGAGATTTCCCTTTTGGCATTAAATGCATGTTTCATTGTGATCATAAAGGCACCTACAGTTTTTATGATGTCCATTATATTTTCTGTTGCACCTTTTACCGCTAGAGTCAGGCTGAATTTTCTCAAAGATACATAAAAAGGAGGGAAGGGAAATGTCAGTAGCACGTTATACCACAGCTCAGGATTTAGCGTGAAATTTTGTTGTGTGAAACAAGTACAGATAAAATATTCAGACATCGTCAATCAGTCCTGTTTTAAAAACCACATTGAATATTTTTCACTTTTCTCGTCCTCTCAGGTCAGCTACGTACGCTCATTGTAGAGGCCCAGTCGAGAGGCCTCAGGTTTGTTTATGCGCTGTCTCCTGGTCAGGACATAGTCTTCTCCTCTTCCTGTGACTTGACTCTACTTAAACGCAAGCTAAGACAGGTAGGCAACACAAGGTCATCTACTACAGAAGTTTCATTTATTTCTGTTTTCTTTAAACACAACCTCATCACTCTGTCCAGGTATCAGACCTGGGTTGCCAGGCATTTGCCATTCTCTTCGATGACATTGATCACTCCATGTGCCAAGCTGACAGCGAGGCCTTCGCTTCATTTGCCCATGCTCAGGTCACAGTAACCAATGAGATTTATCGGTTCCTGGGGGAACCGCCTGTCTTCCTGTTCTGCCCTACAGGTAGGCTTGTAGATTGGGGATGTTTCCAGGACTGAAAATTATACAAAAAAAATTTAATATGAGCACTTTTTATTTTTGCCTCTTCATGAAATATTACTTCTCACTGTTTTTCTCCCTCTCTTTGTAGAGTACTGTGGTTCTCTCTGTTCTCCCAGTGTATCCAAATCTCCCTACCTGCAAACTGTGGGAGAGGACCTGCTGCCTAACATAGCAGTAATATGGACAGGTAAGCTGTATATTTGTTATATATTTATTTTATTGTGACCCCGTGGACCACAACTTTATTGCTGATTTCATATTATTTTATATTTATAGTACTGTGTTCAGCCATGACATGTTTTACTCAATCTGTGACACTTGCATATTGCAGATATAATTTTCATGGTTCAGAACAGTGGCTTTTGCTTCACTAGTGAGACCTGCAAAAGGACTATTGGGTCATGTCGGCAATAACACCTGCCCAATTCACTGGTTAGCTAACTTATATGGTGCTCTGACATTGTTTTATATGGACAATATATGCATGTAGTTTACCTGTTTTTATCTATCCATTTTCTGTTAATGGACTCCAGTCTGCTTTCTAGTTGCTTAAAACTGTCACAATTTACTACTGTCACGTGGTGTGGGGGCAGACCATGTGTGGGTGTGTGAGGACCCAGGTGCAGACACAGGCAAGGAAATGAAAACAAACTTGAACAAAAAGCGAGCCTTTTATTACGGCTGTTAATCAGGTTAGCAAAACAAGGCAGTAAGCACAGAGGCAAAAAATAAACTGGAACCTAAACTAGGAAAACTGAGACTTAACTATGACAACTAGGAAGACAATGATAAGGAGACTGTGACGACTATGAACAGGACTTGGTGAGGGAACATGAAGGAACTATGAACTCATATATGAACATGACTGGCAGAGTCCTGAAACCTGACATGACATGAGAGGCAGAATAGGGATGACACGACAATGAACAAAGGGAGTTAGAGGACTTAAATACACACAAGAGGTAATCAGGGGAAGGGGAGACAGCTGGAGAACAGCTGACACAAAGTAATCATAATGGCTGTGTCCGAATTCAGGGGCCGCAGCCGACGTGGGCCACATTTGTAGGCCGATTACGTCACAGCGATGCGACGTAGGCTGTCCCAATTTGTAGTCCACACATGCGGCCGACAAATGCGACCTACATTTCCCCGAATTTGTAGGATGGGTCTGATCTATCCTACGTGGCCCACCATATCCCAGAATTCATCGCGCGGCCCAGCCAATTCCAGTTTCCACCACTGGCGGCAGCAACGGAGACGGTAAAACCGAGGAGGTGGAAGCGGTAAGGGTGGGAACAGCTGGTGACGCAAATCTGAAGGCTAGACCGACCCATTTCACAAGCCTCGCACCTCCGGACGTCGCGGTCTATGTGTGACCCAGCCGACTCGGACCGCGTCGGCTGCGACCCACGTCGGCTGCGACCCACGTCGGCTGCGGCCCCTGAATTGGGACACAGCTAATGACAACACAGGATAAGAACACATTCACCATAGAAACACAAGACCTCTTCAAAATAAAACAGGAAACATAATGAGACAGACATGACAACATGAGCTTGACAACATAATACATGCAGACATGAAACACATGAAGGGCAAGGGAGACTAAAACACAGGGGGAGAAGACATAAGGGGCTCTATTACACAGAGAACTAAAGGCTGAGCGACTTAGGAGCTTAAGAAAACTAGATGAGCCTAACATAAACAAAGAATAACAAAATACAAGGACTCTCAAGATCTAACTAATAATCACAATAACAAGAACTTAACATTTCTTCAATACTAATATAAGAAATAGCCCATGACAACTACTACAAAATCCTTCTAAACAGGCAGTGCTGGAAATATGGGGCAGGGAATCTGTACTGTAGTTCAAAAATGAAAATCAAAAGACCAAATAGGGCACAAAGAAACCAAACTCAGATGAAAGGCTCAAAACAAAAGTGATTAGAAGTAAGATAGATTGACACCAGGGAGGGAAAGCCTGCAACATGCAGGTGAAGTCAGGAAGGTGGGAGAAGAAAAACAGGAAAGAAAAAATGCAAAAACTCACGTGAGAAACTAACCTTCAAAGTGAAGGAGGGAGTAAACCAAAAGAGAGACAGAATGAACTCAGACAAACTCTCACCAAAAAGAGGGGGGGAAGCAGGGAAAAGCCTTCGAAAACACAAAAGCACTGGAAAGTTTAAGATTTATAATACAATCTATAGCTCATTACAAAAACCATGACATAAAATGGAACAGAAACAAGTTTGTACGCAATGATTTAATCATTACATACGTACAAATTAATCACATTAATCATTTAATGTGATTCGGAGCAGAGCCAACAGCCCCTCTAGTTTGAATGAGAAGCAGCAAGTCCCTCCAGCAGGACCAGTTGAACAGGGACATTACTCTGCATGTCAAACGTGCACCAAAGCTTGCCAAAATATTTTAGGTGCGTGTCATTAAAACGTACTGTAAGCACCTTGTAACTCCAGTTTTACGCAGTAACATTGCTATCTGACTGTAAGTAAGTAAGTAAAACTTTATTTTTGTAGCGCCTTTCAAGGTAGGGACCACAAAGCACTTTACATGAGAATAAAAAACTGTACAACAACAAAAAGATACATACAATTTACAGATTCAGAGGGAAAAGAAAGAAGACTGGATCATTAGCAAGTTGCATAGGCAACTGTAGTTTGATCTATTTAGCAGTCCTAAGGTAGACCTCTTAAATGGAAAAAGGTTAAGAGATTTTTGAGCATTGCTTCCGTTTTGAGCTGATAAAATTCAATTCATTCAAATACACCAACTGCACTCAAACAACAGCTTGATTCCAGTCTGAATTAAATTATAAAGCGTGTTTATGAAACATTTAGGCTTTCTTTTTCCACAGGCAGTAAGGTCATTTCCAGGAAACTGTCACTGGACTCCCTGGCTGAGGTAGAGTCAGTCCTCCAGCGCCCTCCACTTATCTGGGACAATCTGCACGCAAATGACTATGACTCCAGACGCCTGTTTTTGGGGCCCTTTAAGGGTCGAGAGCCTCAGCTTAGGAACCAACTCAGGGGCCTGCTGCTTAACCCCAACTGCGAGTTTGAAGCCAACTACATCCCGCTGCACACACTGGGAAGCTGGCACAGAGCTGGAAAAGAGGATATGAAAGGTGAGGGATCCAACAGAGGGAAGGCAGATGGAGTGAGGAAGTATGATGAGACGGGAGATGCCCTGAGTTAATAAACTAATATTGTCTCTGCCAGACCACATCCATGTACAGTTAGTCCCATCGCTTCCTGGAGAAATGTTTAATAAGACAGTGTTGCTTGGCAACTAGCACTATTTTGACCAGCAGACAGACATTGTGTCTGATATTAAAATAAGTTAAAGCTCCATCTGTTGTTCTAAAGTCACTTAGTAAGCTTGCAGCCTACACAGCTTCACAAGCCTTAATCTGCCTTTGCTGTAAAAGCTGTTAAAACATTGTGGCTTTAAATCATTTCATTAGTCTTTTTCAAACAGTGTATAATAAGTTATGTTTTCGAAGTGTAATGTAAGAATTCCTGTCACACCTCTGCAAAAGTGGGGTGCAGCATCACATCAACTTGATAATGTTGTTCATATTCACCCCGCGACCCTGAAAAGGCTAAGCAGAAGTGAATGGATGGATGGGATGTTCATTTTTATTGCGTCTCATTTACCGTGTCAGTAAAATGCATTAGAACATGGGCAGTTTTTTTTTTGTATTGGCGCGGGGGGCAGGGCAGGGAATTGGATGGAAAATTGTCGAAACAGAGAAGCAGTGTAGCGTGTGATGTTCTGAAGACTGGGTGGGGGAGAGGTGATGATTGAGGAATAATTGCATGGTGCGATGAAGGAGGAAATGAGTAGAGACCGACCTCCCTCTGTGGAGGAAGAACTGGGCGGTAGGCTGGAGGACAAAGAGGCTTTCAGAAGAGGAGATGAGAAAATTTTTAATTATTACAGAAGGTTGTGTTGTGCAGACCTGTAATAGTTTCCTTATAGTGTCATGTAAGCCAATAATCATTACAGAATGAGTATGCAAAATGTGGCAGTTGATTGTGAATGCACTGTTGTGTGATCCCCAGATGAGGAGTGTGAGTACTGTCCTGATAGAGCTCTGTCTGCTGCACTGAAAGACTGGATGGAAGAACTAAACCAACCT
>VURO01021246.1:0-16422 GCA_015108175.1 Pelvicachromis taeniatus
CAGAGAAGCCCAGACCTCCCTCTCCCCAGTCACCTCCTCCAGCTCATCCGGGGGAACACCAAGGTGTTCCCAGGCCAGCCGAGAGATATAATCTCTCCAGCGTGTCCTGGGTCTGCCCCGGGGCCTCCTCCCGGTGGGACATGCCCGGAACACTTCACCCAGGAGGCGCCCAGGAGGCATCCTTATCAGATGCCCGAACCACCTTAACTGGCTCCTTTCGATGCGGAGGAGCAGCGGTTCTACTCTGAGCTCCTCCCGGATGGCCGAACTTCTCACCCTATCTCTAAGGGAGAGTCCAGCCACCCTTCGGAGGAAGCCCATTTCCGCCGCTTGTATCCGCGATCTCGTTCTTTCGGTCACTACCCACAGCTCGACCCACCTGAATTATACTTCAGTGGTAAACCAACAATATAACTTACGACGTATGAAAAAACCCTACGCGTAACCTTCCACGTAACCTGACGTGCATCTCACTAGAGATGTAACAACACGTCAGGTCGACGCAGCCCACAGTGACTTGATTGGTGTGGAAGGTTGCGGTGTAGAGTTAAGAGGGGTTTCCAGTTGCATCATAAGTTAGGTAGTAGAGTTCCTATAGATGTGTAAATGAAGCTTAAGTAAGGCACACAGAGGTGGTTCCTAGGGGAAAATGTGTATTATGGTTGGCGAGTTATTGCTAGAGAAACCTCCCTGTGACTGTTTAGTTTAACAGCCGATTGCAAACACTTTCCAGCTACTGGCTGAGCAGTAGAGGAACTCGAAATAGTGCAAAGCACACAGAAACTTCAAAGTAAAAGTTGCACCTTTGGAAACATATGGGATGACTTTTACTGTGAAGGCAAATGGCTCCAGTTTCCCTTCTGCATCATGCTTTTCACAGTTTGACTATCACTCAGTGAGTAGTTGGCAAGAGATTGCAGTGAAGTCAGTGTTTTTAATGCAAACTTTCACCTAGCAACTGGGAGCAACCTTCAGAAACCACTTGCCACTTGTTTACAGAATATACATGTTTCCCTAGCAACTTGAGATTGCCAAGGGGGTCTCTAGGTTTGCGTGACCAGGGCTTTAACAGTTGACTCCACTGGCCAATTGGTTGGGTAATACCCATTTTTACTGTGATCAGTACTTGTCATGGTGACATCGACCGGTTTCTAGGCTTGTATGGGAGGGATGTTGTGCAACTGATGGTACAACTAAAGCTGCAGCGGTGAATAGACCTGCTTTTACAGTTCGCATGCTGATGCTGGTGCATGACTTTCAGAGCGGTAAATAATATCACTCTTCGAAGTACATAAAAGCGCATGTAAGCAGATGATAACTGGTGTTGAGTGAACCAAAGAAGAATAATTGCCATATCATGCGGCAAATGCGAGAGCGGCTCACCCAGCGGTAGACTGAGTGGGCAAGAAATAAACAGTTTGCCCTGTTCATGGGGAAGTGCGTGTGATTGGTGGTTTATAGCAGTCGTGATGCAGAGGGGCTAATGGACTGCAGCCAGCTAGCTTCCGTCTTGAACTTTCACGGATCATCACAGATGTGTACAACTATGTCATGATTACCAGTGGCAGTGACATTACCAGCAGTGCTACACAGACTTCTTTTACTCTGAGTTGCTCGATTCATCAGTAAGAAGCGTTGGCCAGTAAGGCAGATGGTTCCTAAAAACATTTTTAGTGTCTTACAGATTATATATCTGAAAAGAAATATATGTTCTTGTGCGCTTGTTCTTCTTGGATCTAACACAGGCACATTCTGTAGCACTCTCAGCTTCAGCAGCAGCAGCAGTCAAGATGTATCAGATATCATTTGGATCAGACGGCGCATCCGTTTCTACCATGGCCATTGAGAACAAACAGCTCGCCTCCTCGACAAACACTGGTCCTCCCTGCCACATGCACCCCTACTCTTGATTACCAGAAAGATGCAGCGTAGAGCCAGGCCTATTATTTCCAATTTCTCCTGGAGAAAGTTAATCTAATGAGCATTATCGGCAGCTAATGGGAATTATAATTAGTCAGATGCAGCAGATTATCTGCGCATAATTAGCTGTGTCTGTCAGCTCCAATTAGCATGACAGGAATTAGGAGACTTTGGAGTTCGTAGCAGGAAGGGAGGAGAGGGGGAGCGTGAAAGAGGAGGGCAAGGAGATGGAGAGATAGAAGAGGTGGGGAAGGAGCGAGGGAGACGAGAACAGTAGGGGGAGGGGAGGTGTGGGTGTTTTGGGGAGAGGCAGGTTTTTGGCTCTGAACTCAGCCATGTGTTAACTGGAGGAAATGTGTACAGAAAGTCGGATGGAAACATTTTTTTTTTTGCGTGCATAAAGGAATGGTGTTGATGAGTTTCAGACAGAGAGGGGACTGCGGCAAAGACACGGGAGACACGGGCACGCGGAAGGGCGCCGTGGTAGTTAAAAACTATCCTGTTACGCAGCACGCATCCATCAGCAGCCGTGGATGCTGTCAGATCGCCCTTGAGCAACACATTGAACGTCAATCAATAAAAATCTTTCAGGATGACCATGACAGCTAATGAAAATTAAAAATAGTGCAAACTAAACGAATCACTACATGTATAGAGGTTACTTTAGAAAACTGCCCTACAAGACCACTGGCACTTAGGGTTAAACTCCTATCATCACGATTAAATGTTTATTAAATAAAAACACCAAATCCATAACAGCTATGAGCAATATGTTCAAAACAGAATAGCTTTTCATTGACTTTAGCTGATTCAATCAGATGCTGTTGTGAATGAAAATATTAGAAGGCAGTGATGAGGCAGCTTTATTATGCATTAGTCCAGCAGTATTCATGAGCCGTATGGGACTAAACTGTGTTCTTTTTCTAATGTAGGTCCAGTGTAAGAGATGTTGGACTAGCCTAATATCCCAAGTCAGTTGTTTGTATTTAAAAATTCCTTTTTAATACAGAGTTCCTCTTTATTTTTGACTGGAATAGAGAAAACACTTCTAACAGGGTTACACGCTATTTCCGTTACAAGGATACCTAAGGTAGTCTTGCTACGATACGTATTAACCAATTATCTTCACTATATCCTCCATTGTTCCTGGCAAGGGTTCCTTCATGGCCAGCACTAAAAGAGGGGCAGCTACTATGTCTTTCAACCTGCACATTGCATGTAAGAGTGAAATACAAATTTGTCCTCTTGAAAGTGCATCCGTTGATTTGTGGAGACCCACGAGCAATTAAACAAGCTGTAAAGCTGCTCTATAGCACTGAACACCTTTTAAAGCGATGCTTTTACAGCTAATGTGTTAGCAGACAGCCATCTAACAAAGTGCATGGGCATTTTATCATTTATTTGTCATTGTGGTCCAGGTGGTTTGAGAAATACGCCTAAAACCATTACTGTTTTTGCTCTGTTTTGGTCTCACCTAGTCCTTAGGAAAATTATCTGGCACTTTAGGAGCTAAACGCTCCACTGTGTTCATCGTCTACTTGTGGACTTTACTGTTTTGTTCCGGAGGTTTAGCACTTATTGGGATTATTAGACCTGCTTACACTCGGAAGTAAAAAAAAACAAAATCGAGATCAAAGCCCGTCTGTAACACTGTGTAACTTTAACACCAGTTTAAATATCTGCTTTCTGCTTTCTTTAGTAGGCAGCTTTTTTGCGATTTGTCATATTTTATAAGTATTTTCTACATTCACTGGCAGTTTTGTTAGGTTCACCTTGTTAGTACCGAATTGAACCCCCCCTTTGCTTTCAGAACTGCAATAATACTTTGTGGCATAGATTGAAAAAGCTGCTGGAAACATTCCTCATGTTCGGGTTTAGGACTCGGATGGCCCGAGGATAGAAGCTCCTCTTGAGCCTGGATGGTGCAGAACCTTCTGCCTAATTGCAGAAGATGGAAAAGTTTGTTGCTGGGATGGGACGGGTCCTGAGCTGCTTTGGACCAACATCTCCTGGTGGAAATGTCCCGTAGGGAGGGGAGAGCAGCCCTGCAGCAGCGTTCTGCCGTACGCGTCACTCTCCGAAGAGCTGTTTGGTCCTTAACACAGCTGTTCCCATACCAGGAAGCAATGTTCTGTGTGAGGATGCTCTCCACAGGGTCACTTAAATCACCTTTTTTTTTCCCACATTCAGTTTTAACTCTGGCAAGTTGGCTGATTAGATATTTGCATTAATGAGAACCGAACATTATAAAGTGGCTGATAAGTTAACACTGTATTTCTATAAAAGAGCAGGTATGCAAAGCTAATCTGCTGGTTAAAATGGGCTGCAAAGTTGTCAAATTATCTTTGGGTTTGTCACTATAAGCAACACATTTTGCCTTACGCAAAGTCCGCCATACAGAACTGTCGACTACAGCGTCTACTTCACTGTTTTACACTGCCTACCTGGGATCCTTTTTGCTTCTGCAGGTACACGTTCTATGACTCACAACTATAAACAGACAAAAACAGCTCGTGACATTAAAAGAACACCAATTTGTCTGGTGTTCCTGCAACTAAACAAACCAATTTGTAATGTTTTTAATCAGCCTCATATTACCAAACCAGCTCCACTGGAAGCCCTGTGGGAACTGTTCTCAATGAACGCGTACAGGGAGATACACAGGCAGCTAAACAGCTTTTGATTGAGAAAAGACTGCGTTACATTTGCATAGATTATCTCCATCTATTTGACCAGGCTGTATGTGTCAGTAAAGTGCAGTCTGTAAATAGCTGTAGTCAACAGCAGGGCGCGGACGAAAGCCTGAACCGCACACAACCTCACCCAACGCGTGTTAAACAGCGTCAACAACGGCGCACGCAAACACAGTTAAGCTAACACGCCTTGCCTGTAAGCAAACACGCCTGCGCACATCCTCACACAGACATGTTTGTGGACATAAAACATGCGAGCAGGCACACTGGGACACAAGGGAGGCACAGGATTTCGACGGGCCAAAGTTAATAAAGGGAAGCCTTCAGCTTTTCTTCGGTTGAGGTTATTGATCAGACACGGCTCATATTTACTGATGGATACACAACACTGTGACCTGGTAGGTGATGTATGTGCTCGCACACATAAATACCCTCCTACATCCAGTCCGGCACACACAGGAACAACTGAAGCCACATCAATGCATGCCCACACGCTCGTTTTAACACACAAACACACACGCTTCTCCAATCGTCGCTCAAGGCTACTTCCCTCCCCATTGACTCATACTGTGTCAGTGTGTTTCCTGTCGTCCCCGTCTGGCTGTGTTGATGTCTTGCTTCTTTGACAGGCGCACTGAAACTGACAGCATGATTTGTACTCCAGCACAAACATGCCTGGCAACATCAATTCCCGTGGTATGACTGGGAAGCGCCTGGGATTGCCCGTGACTGTGTGTTTTACATTTTTAGGTTAAACTGTAGCGCACCGCGCAGCTGGTGAGCCGCTGCGAGTTCAACGCCTCACTCAAGTGCACTTTGTTTAGTGCTGATTGTGACTGTCATCCTTTCCCCCGTGGGTTATATAAGTTCCTGGTACTTTAATGTGGTTTGTGTTTTTTAGATCACCACAAATCAAAGTCTTTCTAAGACTTTGCAGAAATTTCCTCTAATTTCAGTCCAGAGGTTCTGACCATTTTCAACGACATGTTTGTGTTGTTCTTCTAAGCGAATTAACACTAACCGTTGTATCAGTAAAGCATTAAAAAGAATCTTAACTCATGGGATGAATTAGTGTTGTATCTAAAATAAGAGAGAACTTAGTAAAAAAAAAAAAAAGTTTAAAGTTGTATCTTAAGGGATTGAAAGTAAAAAAATGAATCCTTTAATTTGTTTCCACTTATTTATTGAGTCTAATCTACAAAAAATGCGAAACATCACAGTTTGGCAAGAATTTGTATTTTTACACCAAAAAAGGATTCCCAGAGAGCTATCTCAGTGTGTGTACTTACAAACAGACAAAAGAAGTGGCAGGTCTAAAAAACTATAGCAGATAAACAATATCTGAAAGCTTAAGAAATGGGAAAGAAAGCAAAGACATGGCACAGGAACTAAGAGATGAACCTGACCCTTCATCTGATCCATCTACTGCTCACTGACACCTCATCAGAAATGGTCTTATTGGCTGCTGTTAAGAAGCCAGTCTTAAGGAAGGTAAACAGGGAGAAAATGCTCAGA
The DNA here is from genome assembly GCA_015108175.1 of Pelvicachromis taeniatus. Taxonomy (NCBI): domain Eukaryota; kingdom Metazoa; phylum Chordata; class Actinopteri; order Cichliformes; family Cichlidae; genus Pelvicachromis; species Pelvicachromis taeniatus. The sequence continues at coordinate 6,129 of VURO01021246.1, forward strand.
CATCCATATTACACATGAACTAGACTGAAAATTAGTGACATCAGTTCTTATGGGGCGATGAACCAAATTTGACATTTTGGTTCAAATCGTCATCAGTATGTATGGAGAAGTCCAGGGGAGAGACAAAACGGTGAGTGTGTTCACAGTCCTCTGTGAAACAGAGTGGAGGCTCTGCCATGGTTCAGTGTTTCATTTCAAGCAACGGTGTTGAAGAGTAAAGTAAAATGTACTTGTACGCTCGTTAGAACTGAACATACTCTGTTTTGACTTATACGCTGTATTTCCATGTTTCAATAAAATGCTGCACCGTCTCCCATTTTTCTAGCAAAGTAAATAAAGAAAAGACTCAAGACTTTCGGGCTGTACTGTATTCTTGCTTAAACTGTGGGTGCACATCCTTGTTGCACAGTAAATAGTAGTTTACTACAGTGCTAGCACGCTGTTTTTGTCTGGCACACCTCTGTAAGTACATTAGCTCTAGCACTGGTCATCAGTACAATGCAATTTCAGCTGATTTTTAACATACGTTGCATTTCGCTTGACGAAGATTGATATTTGTACAAAGAATTATGTTGTGCGATTGTATAAAAGGAAGACCCAAATACAGGAAACAGAACACCGGGGAGATTGGAAGTAGGATAAACTGGAAAAAACGTTTGATCAAACTGAATTAAAAGAGCATAACAAAAGCTGCATGCAGCCAGGAAATCAAGCAGAATTCTAAAGAAAAATTAAAGCCCCAATTTTAGCGGCCGAAACGGGGAAACTAAAATTGGGGAACTCGAAGGAGCAAGCAGGGCGTGGCGAAAGACTGACAGACAACAAGGAGAAAGTATGTAAGTAAGAAGTGTTTTCAACGAATTAATCAAACACAATCAACATGGGTAAGCTAAGTGATACTATCAAAATAGGAAATAGGAAGTTTGACAGTTTATTTACTGAAAATATTTCCGCCTCCTTGTTTTGCATTAAATGACATTAAATGATGTATGTATGTGGTTTTTGCACAGTCTGCAGTAATATATTTGAATGTTACATAAGGAGCTCAAAGTTATTTAGCCTTTGTACCAGATTTTCTAAATGAGCCTCCAGACACCATAAGGGGGAATTTACATCACCAGTCACAATGTTTGGGCATTTTGATTGGAAGGCAGGAGAAGCCTCGCCACAAATCGATTTGTGCCTGTGAGGGTGGGCATGGTTCAAGCTGCACTGAGCCTCCCAGAGTTGAGTGTGTGTCTTCTGGGCAAAATCTGTGGATTAAGGGAGGCCTGAACTTGAAACAGGAAAGGACAGAGCAGTCAATAACACACTGATTAATGATAATGGCATTCAAGCCAGGGGGATAATCTTTCTAAGCTCTTTTTATCTAAGGACCGATTGACTGAAAACATGGAGGACAGAAAGAAAATGCACCAATTCCCAAGCAAACCAGGGGCTTCCAAACAGGGTAAATGTTTGTTTGTGTCTTCAGTTTTTATACGAGTGATTAAAAATGCATCAGCTGTCACTGCAAGCCGCGGTTATGAGTTGTCTAAAAATGACTTGGATTTTGTGCTCGAGTTATTTGCGTGCCTTAGATTTCTTTTTGAGCTTGGGTATTTTTTTCTCTTTGGGGAAAATTTAAACAAAAACAGTCATTTCCTTTTCTTTCTTTTTTGCCAGCTCAGAGTCTTGGAACTTTCTGGACGTGAATATATGCATCATGCCTTCACGTAGCGCTCCGGGATGCCATTTATTTTGATAAGCGCCAATATTTCCCTCCACCAAGTGTCCATATTACCCCACAAATGCATCATCTATCTGCATCCATCAGTGCAATCTTCTGTCACCTTGCTACAAGATATGATCATAAAAGCCTCACTCATTGTAATAACAAATACCCTCCTCCTGTTTTACCCCCATTATCAAACGCTTATTGATGGGGAGGAAATGGAAATGATTGCTTATCCTGGTCTTTTAGCGTCAATCTGGCATATCTGAGGCTTGAAGGCTCAGAAATGTGTGATCCTCGTGGTCAGGCCTTTTCCACTCACCTATGGATTTTGCCACAAGTGGTGAATATTTATGCAGCGTCATGGATGCAATTATTCTGTATGTCCATAGCTCTGAAGAGCCTCAGGGACGCTGACAGTCTCAAGAAGGATTGGTTGGCGCTCGTAGTGTTTATCTGAAGAGCTTGTCATCAGTGTGTGGATTGGAGATGGATGTTCTGCTTTCAATTTGGTGGAAGAGGACTGCTGAGCTTTCTGAACTTAGGGGCCCTGTGGGGTGGGATGCTGCCTTCCATCCCTTTAGCCGTTATCCTATACTTCTTCAATTTCCACCCTTTTTTGTGCCATTTCTCTGATCTCAGGACGGAGGCAGTTTGCCTCCTCATCCTCTTCTCTTCACCTCTCCTGCCCTCTGCTTCATCTGTCTATCCCCACCTTCATTTCTTTCTCTCGCGTCCCTTCATTCTTCTCAATCTCTCATTCAAGGGGCCAAGCACCGACTCTCTTGGCCCTTTGCTTCCCGTTCGATTGGCCCAATAGTTTATTCACTTCACCCAGACACAAAAGACATCAAGCTGACTGATCAGCGGGCAGGAGCCAGGGCACGACTGATCAATGAGGCCTTGGGCAGAGAGGAGGAGGGGGTAGGAGGATGGATGGAGGAGGGAGGCGAGCGGGGGAGAAGGTGGGAGGGAGGAGTGGACAGGTAGGCTGACAGACGCACAATCAGCGGGCCAATCGATGGGAACTTTTGCTGAGCTCAGATAAGAGTGTGCTGCTCGTTCGGGACATACAAACAGATCCTCACTGACAGGAGCTTTTGTTTCCCCATTCTCATGAGCTTTATGCTTCTCGAGGTGACACAAGTGCAAAGAAAAAACTAAACCGAAGGAAAAATAAGGTGCAGTACACGAAACAAAGATAGCATCTGATTCATTTGTTTATTTAGGGCCTGTCTCTTCCAAAGCCTGTACTCTCTTCTACAGATGTAGAAAAAAATAAGAGAAAATGTGTTAATGTGGTGTGATGAATGCACTCTCCATAATCAAATGGTGTGTGTGTGTGTGTGTGTGTGTGTGTGTGTGTGTGTGTGTGTGTGTGTGTGTGTGTGTGTGTGTGTGTGTGTGTGTGATTTGGGAGGCAGCATTGATTGGACTCCATTCATGCCTTTGTTTGTCTGTCCATCACAGTAATAGTGCAGGCATTGATTAAATATATTGGAAAACAATGCAAACACCTGAGTGTTTGCTATTGTCTTTTTTTTACTACTTTCAAATGCAAATGCATTTGTTAGGAGAATTTTTCAAGTTGCTGTGCCTTGAAAGAAACCTTGTCATTTCATTTGCATTACAGATGGGTATTGCAGCTAGGTATCTTTTGCTGATGGAATGAAATCAAAGACAAGGCAGTGGTAGTAAAAGCTTAAGCACTGAAAATCAACAGTGAAACTGTTCGTTATAGTATTACTTAAATCAAATAAAGTAAAACCTGCTAAATCTGCTAAAACACCTAATTACAATCCGCTGACCCAAATTCTGTGTCCTGAACCCATTTATTGTGTCAGTCAACCAAAGCCTTACAGGTAAAGAATGTCTTTTTTTGTTTTACTAACAAGGAATGTTGTGCTTATGAATATAAACCTATAAAGTCTTCCCAAAAATGTATGCATCCATTAAAATATAGATATAGAAAAATATACCTGTTTGTGAAAGCTGATGTGGCCACATCATCTTGAATAGAGTGGCTGAGTTGAACACTTCCACCTAATCACATTTTTTGTATGGGGCTAAAGACAATCATCATTTGTATATGTATATTTTCTCATTTCATTCACTTACTCACCGCCGCTCTCCATCTCCTCCCTCATCCTCACCCTCTGATATTGTCACAATTGCTTATTGTCAGCAGGTTAGACATGTGACCGTCCCACCATGAGTTGGATAAATAGCAACAAAAGCCGTTTTTTTAGGTTAACATAATGCCAGCTAATGTTAGACTCGTCTCTAAAAAATCCCACTGATAAAGAGTTTGATTACATTCTCACGTCATGCGAGAGTTTCTTTGCTAAGTGTTCAAATCCAACGTTTGATCCACTTAAAGAAGGTTTCACTAACACTGGCTAACAGCAGCTAAGAGCGACAAAAACAGCTAAGAGCAACTAACAGCAGCTAAGAGCGACAAAAACAGCTAAGAGCAACTAACAGCAGCTAAGAGTGACTAACAACCGCTAAGAGCGACTAACAAAAGCTAAGAGCGACTAACAAAAGCTAAGAACGACAAAAACAGCAACGCTTATCAACAGAAAAGTTCAGAACATACTCAACAGCTCACCTGCCAATGAGACAGTTAAGTGACCTTTACTGTCTCACTGGCTTATATTGGCATTCAGTCAAAAACTTTTTAGCCTCCTGCAGAGTAAATAGACATAGACACCAGCTGAGGTAGACAGTGGACTGATAGCCTAGACTCGCAACAGATGAAGAGCAGCCAGTGTTTTTTGTCCTACAGCAGCTACCGGTGGTAGGATTATGTAGCTTGAGAAATCTACGTACGGAGATTTTACACACTTTACATCTGAGCAGTTATTACGTAATTTTCAGAATGTTTTGGTGGTGTAACAAAGGTTAAAAAAAAATCTTTATGTCTTATAAAGTGGCTCTTTTTGGCTTTTACTTATATAAAATGCATGTTCACTTTTTAGTTAATTTAAAATTCTTTTGCTTCAGAAAATGAAAACACAGTCTTATGAGACTTGCACCTCCCACATAACAACTTACTACAATTTCTTTTTCAACTGTATAGGTCAGGGATCTCAAAACTGTGGTGCTAGAGCTTCATTTGGCTCTTTTGACCATCTCCTTGTCCATTAAGACTTTCATTTTTTATCTTTGCTTTAAGTAATTCCTGGAATTCTCCACTTATAAAAGTGATTTTTTTTTTTTTTTTCCAAACGGTACCTCGGAGTCCTCACTGCGTCAGAGTCAGACGTTCACAGCCGGCCACTTACTTACGCCTCCATCAGAGTCAACTTGCTGTTGTGGAAACAGAGACTCACCAGTTGTTTACCTGCCTGCCCACTCTCCACTGATCACACCTCAAGTTTCCTGGAAGCCTGCCTGCCACCTGCAACCCCTCCAATGCAATCATCATCCACTCTAGTGAATAAGGCTTTAGAGACTCTTAACCATTCACCTTCACAAATCGCCATATTCAGTCAACCTTTATTAATAACCCGTTTCCCTGGCTGCAGATCCCTAATGGAAAATGCTCCAGATCCACAGCCCAAAAACAGGACAACTAAATGTGAAGTTGTTGAGGAAAACATAGAATTTAACTGTATGCAGGCAGATTGGTTTGCCTTTGCCTCAAACACGAATACCTCATTGGTGTGCTTGATCTGCAGCTGGTCTTTAGCCAAAATTACAACAAATGTTTTTTTCTTCTACTATTTTTAAAGCTGTTAAATGTTAGCTGGTAAATAGATGCATTTATGCAAACTGATCTTTTGACAGCAGATTCATTTGCATTAAAAAAAAAAAAAGCAGAATATTAAAACTCAGATGTTCTCCAGCTGATGTAGTTTGGAGCTGTGATACCATCATAGTGGCCTGGATACCTTTGTAACTATTCAGTTTTAAAGTAGTCCTACACATGCTAATATCTTTGGGTAAATGTTGCCTTTTTAGTGGATTAAAACTAATTTAAAAATTAAAGTATAAGCAGTTAATCTATGTATCACTGTAATGAAAATTACAAAATCATACACAAGACACTGCAGTCCTGTTAAAAAAGCCAATATAGGGTCAAGTATGTTTTGTTGCTTCCATAGTGATAAGAAATGACTCTTTTTGACAGTAAAGGCTGCTGGGAATGAGTTACATGGGACACACAACAATGTGAGCATGCCTCAGACCAGCTGGGTTACAAATGTTTCAGTAAATCACTTTGGCCATACGCAAACGTCAGCTTGTGAAAAATAACTTCTATCTGTCACTCTTTTTAATTTTGTAGATTTACAAGTTGACTTTTTTTTTCTGGAATTGAAGGCTTTATTTTTGTGTATTGAATTCCCAGCAGTGTTGTCACTTGTACTGGTTGCGTGTTTGGCCTGAAAACATTGTTCGGTTTTGATAGAGCTGGTTTGATGTGATTGTTTGATTTTGTCAGGAGAGACTGAGGTTTTGTGAATGCAGCTTGAAAAGCGGTTTATGGTTAAAAAAAAAAAGTATCACCAGACTCTGCTGTCACCGCAAGCTTTATAATCGTCATCATTTCATATTGTCTTTCATTTGTTTTGGTTTTACTGTTTTGGTTCACTCTGCTCTCTCATCAAGCCCCGTTTTCATTCACCACAAAGATGCCGATAAACTCATTTTACACTTCTTACCCAGTGCTAAATGTCAGACAGACACAATTAGTGGCTGGCCGGTGAGAAAAGATTCGTGTTTTTTTGAGGCTGGCGTGTTAGGTATTTCTGCCAGATTTGGTGGAGATTGAAGCCTGAAGTAGATTGAAAACTGAACTAGAGTTTGTCAGCTGTCCAGAAACACTTGAAACTCCAAATCATTGCTCATGTTGCTGTGTTTGATCAGTAAATGTTGCTGGCTAACATATTTCCTGTTTATAACACCACAGTATGCACTTTCTAGGGGGTTCACAGCTTGTGCCAATGTAACAAGATGGCCAGAAATGTAACTGATGCTGAGTTCTATTTAAAGTTATTCATCAACAGCGAATAATCTCTCTGCTGCTGCGTAATGGACTGTACAGAAATGTGGCAGATTGAAGAGCGATATCTCCCGTACTTTCATATTATTGTTTTTGATCGCTAGGACTTTAACCCTCCCTCCTTCTTACACATCAGCCGTATATCTTCCATTAGTAGCCCTGACATTTATTCAAAAAAATTATCCGGCCGGCCCGGCGTTTAAAAGAGACCGGTTCTTATTCCCTTCTCAGACGGAATTGTCATGGAAGTAAGAGGGAAAGAGGACCTAGGTGCGGTTTTTAGACTGAGGTGAAAAGACAGTGCGTTTACTTACAGTGCTCCAAAAATGTATTCCAACAGTTCACAAATAATGCAGTTCCAAATTGTGCTCCTCCTTTGCTTCCAAGTGTCTCCTTGTCTGTGGTAGCCCAGTGCACGAGTGGTGCTCCCTGAAACTTCTCTCCGCCCAACTCTCCTCGAGAGAAAAAAGTAAAAGTTAGCAGGTTCGCTAGCCGACAGTTCCAGTTCAGTGTAATAATCCCACTTCGACATTCGCCGCGCATCCAGCTTAAATGCCGCTGGTCGTAGAAGATGGCTGATTGGAAACGGCTGGCCGAGTGATGAGATGCGGGAGGACCGACAACAGCGTGGAGGGACTTCCGGGTGGAAGGTCGCTCGGCTACTATTGGAGACCGGCATCTATTTGTTGTGACATGTTTTCAAATCGGCGTTTATTAGAAACAGGTGCCAATAAGAGACAGGCCACTATTAGAAGATATACGGTATACACAATCATTTTGGGAGCTGATGCAGTAATTGTGCTGGACAATTATGATGAAATATTCAGTTTTTTAACCATTAGAAACGGTTCCTCAGATGCATTTGATGAAAAGCGCGTGCTGCCCTACACATGTTTACTCACTGAATACTTTATATAAAGTAGCATCCTCACATCATGCAGCATGTTCAACTTTCAGTAACCTTGTTATTATTTCCAGGAAAAGTACATCAAGGATATTTTCAAAAGAGATGATTTTGTTTTGCCCACATAGTATTTCTTTGTTAAAATGATGGCTTGTTCTGCTCAGCTTTCACTATAAAGGTGGGCAGAAATGGATGAAAGCAACATCAGAGCTTCTCCATGTTATCCCGGCATAACCTGGACAGTTTCCCAGGTGAGGTTGCCCATTCACCTTCGCTGTATGGTGAAATCTCCCCACAAGTTGGATAGAAAGTGGCTTCGAGCCCAGTCAGTGAAAGGCACTGTGCGTCGAGGGGCTTGCGAGCTGATCGATACCGAGCTAATTGGAAAATAGCGTCAGGAAATGTGATAATGTGGTTGTTCACTTTGCTCTAACTCTAACTGCAGTTGCCATCCTCTCTCGCCATCTTTTCCCGCTCTCCAGGGTCAGGTCTGGGTTCTTCAATCTAGTGAGCTTCTAATAAGACTGGAGCCACTGGTCGGCCTGCATGAGCGGCACAGCTCCCCAAACCGTGATGTCTGTGGATGTAGGACGGCCGCTGCATGCTTACGAGTATTTTCACGTCCATGCACGAGAACGCAGCAATAGAAACTGGTAAATTCATGTTCAACGTGTTAGCGCCTCCTGTTTGACGTATCACTGACAATGTTTATTTTCTCTTAATTTAACTGGAACTGCCTTATTTATTTGGTAGTTAACTTTCTATTTTCGATGTGAAGATAATGATAAAATGGTGCAATGATAAGCACAGTTTAATGCAAGCTGTCAAAAATGCATAAAAGTTTATCATCCCTACCGATCTGCACAATCTGCATGTTTTTCTCTCTTACAACACAGAGGAATCCTCCTCTTCCCTTGCACTTTTTGGTTCCTGCTGTTCCTTCACATTATTGTCTCCCCAAAAACATGTCTGTTGTGTGATTTTGTTTTTCCTACTTTCATTTTGTTTTATTAACTTCTGTTGTGTTTTTTTTCTGCTTTTGGAGCCTTTTTCTATGATATTGTTTCCTTAAGTTTGACTTCTTCCGGCCACCATACAATAACCACTGACTTGAGATTGATCTTATCTCATTTCGGAAGCCGTTACATAGCTACAGTACAAAAAACAGTAATTTTTGTACTGTAGTATATGGTCAAATTGTAATTTGACCATATACTCTTTGTTATATAATAAGAACTTTTGTTGTATTGACTTGTTTGAGTCCTGGTAGATCAACTGACAACAGTTGAACCCAGAACTAGCCCATGTTACCGTATGCATCCAGTTGGGAAATGTCATACATGCAGTACTGTTTAAGGAGTACCACATTTGCACCTGCAAGCTACCTTGCAACCCAGCTCTATCCCAGGTCCTCCCTGTTGAGCTATTGTCTGACTCAATCGATGCCATTTCTATTGCCACTGATACCTGTGCGATTCAGCAGTGGGGGTCTTGCTGTGGCTCTTCCTACTTTAGGCTTTCCAGGACATCCTAGATATTGCTGACAATGATGCCTATACATAAGCGCAATAAAAAAGATCTGTAATCACTCATCTGCCTGCTTCCTGGGTGTTCAGGCACTACTCTGTTCTTCACATCACTTACATTTCCCGATGCTGTCAAACTCAGTCCTGACATAATTCCTCTGGTCTAGTCATTTTCTTGCCAGCCTTCATTTGATCTTTCACACTTTCATTCGTGCAACCCTCATCCTCTCCATCTCCTCCTCACACTGGTCACTCAGAGTCTCATCCAAGCGTCTGCCTTCATCTTCATTATCACTAGCATCTAGACGTCACAGCGTCCTGTCCTAACTCTTCTCACTGTTAAAATTCCTTCCTATGATGGGTCATTGAAATCTAATCACAGAGCAGCTTGAATTGAATTCTGTATCTCCATAAATCATGTTCAGTTTTTCCAAATGATCTCTCCCTATTGAAATATAAGGTGCAGCTCCAGATGGAAATAACAATCTTCTTTTGACTAAAGTGGTCCTGACTAAAACTAAACTTTTGAACAGAACATCTGTAGTAAGTGCACCTAAGAACTAAAGCTAAGCTAAACAGGTTCTGCCTAACAGTGCTGCTATTGTAAATGTTGAAGTGAGCAGGATGCATAAGAAAAAGGGTTAAATCAAGTTGAATATACGAAGAACTTAGAAAAGGATGAGGGTGACTGGAAGCATTGTGAAGGAAGGGGAAGGAAAGAAAGGGTCTCTTGTCCCATTTCAGACTCAGGGGATCTGTGTATGTCACCAGAATGCGTTGTACTGCCAGACATGAGTGACAGTGATGGGCACGGTGGGCCTGGTATCCCGCGTCTACCACTCCTCCCAATTCCCCCAGCCAGGCTTTTCTATCCCCGTGACAAGATGAGGAGAAGTCGTGTCAGCTCAAGTGCGACAGTCTAGACTCTCCCTCACTCATTCACTCGCTCATTCTTTGCCTCTTAAGCCAACCTTTTTGCTCAAGCTTTATGTACCTTTCTTCCCATTTTTACGCCTTATTTCCCTCCCCTCTCTCGCTTTTACCCCATCACTCTTGTCTTTTTGCTTACTGATTTGCTCTTTGTCACCTCTCCTCTGTTTCATCCCCCCCCCCCCCCCCCCCCCCCCCCCCTCTTCCCCTTC
>VURO01021247.1:0-18566 GCA_015108175.1 Pelvicachromis taeniatus
GCTGAGGCCTAATAGCAGAAGACGGCATAGTGGCGACTATTAGAGTATAAAGGCAAAATGTTTTGGATTTATTTAAACATTTTATTCTTAAGAAATAGAAATCAATAGAAAAAGAATTGTCACCACTAAATTCAAAGAAATTAAGGTTAGAAATGCTAATACTGACTCTGGTAACGTCAGTATTATGCTTTATATGACTGCTTTATTCTGAAATATTAACTTTTGACTGGGAAAGTTACTGTTTCTCCATTATAAAAATATTTTAGCTCTATTCTATGAAAATGACAAAAGTATCACTAATTTTACTCTAAAACTTTTCTGTCTCTCCTCAAAATAAATACAGAATAGTTTTGGTTTTAATTTCAGAAATATTGCGGCTCTCCTTAAAATATCAAAATCTAATTTTACAGCTTCAGCTAAAAAAAAAATTACAGTTTTTAATTTGTATTACATTATTTTGCCTTTATTCTCAGCATCAGATTAGCAGCATATTTCCTCCACTGTAGAAAGCAGATGGTTACTGTACTGTATTTTGTACTCGGTCATTCCTTGAATTCGGTTGTATTTATTTCCAGAGAGTCGATTACTAACTCAAGCTATAGAGACATCAAGCCCTTTGCTAGAGAATTGTACAGGTGAACACATGAGATCAGTGTATGAATGCAGTAAATGGGTAAGAGTGTATGGAAGACATGGTGCAGGACCAAAAAAATGCCAACATGAAGCTCTTCTTCCTAAACAGCAGCTGAAGGCCATCAGCTGATTCGGTGCGACTGCTCTAACTCGGCTGCTGAATGCTTTCGTTAAGCTGGTGTAATTCCAATCACAGGCACAGGACGGGAATGCAGAAACAGAATTGGTTCCAGCGCTGGGCCACATTATTTTACTCTCGAGTGCCCCTCTGTGGGCTGGTTTATTGTTGATGTGCATGATGTAAATGTGTTTGTCTGAAGACGGAGCTAATGAGTTTCAGCAAACTTATTTTGCCTGTCTTAAAAATTAGTCGGCTTCTGACGTCTGGAAACTTTTTGCACATTTCCATCACTGTCACAGGGCTGCTTTTTTTTTTCCCAAGCCAAATTCCAGCTGTTTTTTTGTTTTGTTTTTTTTATCTTTATTTGTCTACTTGTGAGAGCAGAGACAGTCTAGTTAATGCACTTGCAGTTACCCTTCTTATCAGCAGAGGTCCTTATTATCAAAGATTTGCCCCTGAAGGTTTCTGTCCCTCCTGTTTAAACCTGCACTGGTGTAACTGGTGGTTTACCTGATGTGCTCCGTTGTTTATTTGTTTGTTTTTTTTAAAGGCTGAAAGCAAATGCACCTGAAGAATGTAGAATTACCAAGATTTTGCCTGGATTACTTGTAATCTTTAGATCCAAGTTTCAGTTATAATCTGAATAAACAAACACACACAGCTGTACTTTTTACATTTCAACTGGACAAATGCTGAGTAAACGCAAGAAAAGTCATTGCAGCTGCGTATGAGACTGAAGCAGATGAGTTTTTACATTTTTTTCTTCTATATAACTCTTTAAGACCATCAGCAGTCCTTACTCTGGTTAGCAGAATATGGGATTTTGTGAAAATGTAGTCTACCAAGTTGTGACACACATTAAAAAAAAAAGATTTATTTTTTCCCTATAAAGTGCCTTTTTTCTCCCAGCTACTACTTAATTGGGGTTAGACCTAACCCCACCTGCATGATGGATTAGGCCTTCAGAGTGTTTATAAGTGGAAAAATCTTGGTAATTTAATGAAAGCTTGTTTTTTGAAACCGAATACTCCTGAGAGAATGTGCATGTGCATATACGTGAGTGTTTATAGTGAGAGATCTGGTTGACATTTCACAGATTTCTTCCAAAACAATTGTGCTCTGTATGTGCACGTGAAAGTTCCTGTTGCTGCCTTGCTTGCAGGCATCAATCCAAATTAAATGCGTTGTGAAAGTGATGACCTACCTCTTCCTTTCTAAGGAGTAAATCTTGAACGTAAGAGCAGAAACCTATGACATTCAGGCAGATGTTGTAACATCTGGTCCACTTGTTCCACATAATAAAAATGACAGTCGAGTTTTTGGGTTTACTTGTTTTATTGTTGCTGGGGTCTTTATTCGCTTTGGTATCCGATGTTGATGTAGTTTTAATATGAAACAGGAATGTGGACTTGCTGCCTCGGCTGCTCACCCACCTGACTCCGGCCTCGCGGCGCTGATGGTTGGTCTCCTGTGTTATCGATATGCTCAGGATGATTTGACCACCTCGACCCTGCAACAGAAACATCTGTTCTCAGTACAAATAACCAGCAACACTCCCATCTCCGGCTCTCTTTTCCTGCAGTATTCCCATTTTGCCTATTTGTCTCCCTCCTCTTTCCTCTCCTGAGGTGAAGAATATGTGCACAGTGGTCACGGTGGTCGTTGTTACCCATGGTTAAAGCTTTACAGGAAGTTCAGTGATGTACAAATCACTACGTTCTATGTTCTCCTCCTCTTTTTTTTTTTCCTTCTGTTTTATCCAGCCCACTCAGCAGTCCTGTCTTTATATACTGTCTTGGTGGGAGAGACTTGCATGGTCTGTGTTTAGATACGAACCCTTGGATCGCTCCGGCTGCAGAGGCTTGCCTGCAGAAGTTGAAGGAAGGACAGCTGCATTTCGAAACTTTGAACACCTCATACAATCAGAAGCGGTGATGCTGGATGTGTTCCCCACTGAGGATTTTGTTGTGCCCGGTGGTGTGTGTGTGAGATTGTGATGGTTTGAGGAGTGTTCACAGAAAGGGAATGTGAGGAAGTGTGGGATGGGGAAGGAGAGCACAGTGTGAGGACTTGCTATTCCTTGAGGTTTACCTAACCCCTGCATTAGTGGCATGACCACAGTAACCACCTCCAGATGTTTGGGAGCACAATCTGACTGATTATTTACAGTGAACATCGCCCTCTTCACACTACAGTGTGTACTCTTTGCTCCTTTGGCAGTGTCAAAGTTAATGCTTAATCCAAGTACATACCCTTAATTGCTAAGGCCAATCCCTGTTTATTGGAGGGAGGTTACATGCCTGTGAACATATCAGTCAGCACAGATCAGAGGCGGACTCACTCAGGGAATCAGATCTACCAGGCAAGCAGCAGGTTCTTCAGGACGAACCAAAAGAAGCAGCTACGATGCCACTGAAGTTTGGAGCGTCCAAGGCTATCGCCATCACCTTTGGTGTTCTGACCGTCTCTGCCATCGGCGGCATGTTCACCATGATTATTCTGTTCAAGACTGAGACCCAAAACATGACCATGACGCCACCTCCAACCTTGTCGACCACCACCTTGGCCCCACCGCCAGACATGCAGCTGCCGAAGAGCTTGGTACCTCAGAACTACGAAATCGTACTCGCAGTTCACCTCTACACTAAAATCATACAGGAGGGGAATGGCTCCAATCCCAACATTACCACTCCAAACCAGACCATGATCTTCACGGGAAACTCGACTGTCCACTTTCAATGCGTCCAAATGACGAAGAGCATCTTTCTCAACAGCAGGAACCTGAACGTTTCTTCACCGATGGTGTTGAACAAAGATGCAAACAAGAAAGTTAAAGTTTCTAGCTTGAAACACTACGATGATGAAAGAGACTTCCTCGAGGTCAAGTTGATGGAAGCCTTGGAGGCAGGGGGGAACTACTCTTTGTTTCTGTCTTTCCACGGCGAAGTCTCAGATAATCTGGAAGCGCTGTATCTTAGCAGATATACTGACGGTATCTTTGACTATGAAAGTGAAGATGACCCAAATGCAGACAGGTAAGGAAAAAAGCTCTGCGTGTAGAATATATGTCAATACATTTAATTATTTGTTGAATTTGGAGTTTATAAAACAATTTCAAACATTTTTGTTAGAGCAGCTAACTAAAAGTTTGAGTTATTGGAAAGTTTATGGTACTCCGTACAATAGACGACCTTTAGAGCTGAGAGGGTTTCCGAGAAAGTGAAAGAAATGTGGCCGTGTTTATTGCACTTAAAAAAAAAAAGATCTATATTAAATTAAATTATATTAAAAATATATATATATTTTTAAATTTAGGTCTGTGGAAGTTATGTAAATATTCTGTATTTATGCTAATTTGGGGATTTTAAGATTCCAATTTTTTCTAGAGTAAAAAACAAAATGTAAATTAAAATTTTTTATGGGAAAACTAGTAAAGGAAAAATATTGTAAAAGGTTTCAAGTGAAATCTCTAAATGCCACAAAGACTGGATGATAAATACAAACCGAAAAGAGTCACATTTTACATTAAGAAAAAAAAAATTCTTAAATCATTATTTCAAGAAGAATTGACTCTGTCGGAAATAAAGTCATCTTGGGAATTTATTAAAATCTTTTTAAAATCATTTTGAACGTATGGTTCAAAATGTTAAATGATTAAATATGTAAATGTATAAACCTTATTTTGGATTTTAACATTGTTCAGAATGTAAGGAGAGAAAAAATATATACAACCTTACAAACTTTATCACTCAGCCATATTAACAGTAATAATTCATAATAAGCCAAAGTAATATTCCTTCAGGTCACAGAGATTGTCAAGTTTGCATGATTAATTAATTTGTTAACTTGAATGTTTGAAAAAACTGAGTTTATAACCATCTGGATGACTAAACACAGCGATAGCTGAAACATAAAGTCATTTTCTAACATAACAATCATGCAGCTGAAATCACTATTTATTTTCCACTGATTTGCAGTTCTTTGTGCCAGTTTTAATCTGACATTTAAAACAATAACCCAAACTGACCATTCGTTGTAACCTTATCCTTGATGCTGCACAAAACCATGAAATTCATTCACAATGGAGCTTTGGCATTAAAGCTACAAAGAATGCAGCCAGGAAATTTTTGTCTTTTGACAAAACTGAGTTGGCTCAACTGATTTACACAGCTTAAAATGAACTAAATGAGGCCTAATCAAAATGCAGTTAAGCTGGAACCAGTAAGTATCCAACAGAAACCTAAGGAAATACAATATCTTTCAGAAAAAAGAAAAATAGTAATAATAGTAAAATAATCCATTCATAATTAATGTTTGTTACAAAAGGTCCGTGGAGTAAAGTTACTGGTATGACATCACTGATTGGTTACATGTGTGCTTGCACCTGCAGTGGTGTAATAAGTATTTAGTTACAAGTAAAAGTCCTGGCTTTAAAATGTGCCATAAAAAGAAGTACGCAAGCAAAATGTGCAACAGTATCAAAGTAAAAGCAAACATTCTGCAGTGCACTCACAAATTTTATAAATATAATGCCAAAGATTTTTTTTCCAATAACATCTTAATCTGAAGACTGCTTAAACTGTCAAATAAATGTAGGGAAGGAGAAAAGTAAAATTAAAAGAAGTGATGCTATAAAGCAGTAGCTTATTGTTTTTCTATCTTCTCAGTTTTGATTCTTGGATATGTTGTCTCAAATTGAACATAAAGAGTTGTACACTCATATATTTACACATTTACAACCTCCGATCACGCACTGTTCTACAGAGAAGACAATAGTTTAATACATGTAACCAAAGACGTGTACAGCCATGCCCCACGTCAACTTTTCAACTGCTACACTTACGCACCATCCGGGTGCTCGGAGAGTACTTAACGTATCCTTTTGTTCTTTTCTACAAAAAAAGCACGGGTCACATCTCTCTCACATCTATTTGTTTTTACACTTTCACACTCACATATGAATTTGTGACCAAGAGGCCCATCCAAAACCTGACCAAACCCAACATACATAATCAAAATAACACCTGAGCCGCAACACCTTGGGATAATTACACACATTCCACAATGACCCTGAAGGCCAGTCAACAGGAAGCTTGGTTTAAGCACTGTATATTTGTAAGACCTATCCTTTTCTCGGTTGTTGTTAACCAGCTACACTCTGTCTTTTCCATTTCTCACTCATTAATGTTGTCCTGTCCTGTGTGCATCAAACCTGTCCACATATGCATTCTTTAAATGGTAAAAGATGGCCACCGGTCAAGTCTGCAGCTGTTTATAGGACACCAAAATGGTGAATGAGGTCAACAACATGATTCACTTGCAATTAATGTCACAATTAGTCAAAAACGTGCGGCAACATCATAGTCAAAGACACATTTATATCTACAATTCAAAGACCAATAAAAGCTATTAGTGATGACAAAGAATATGTTGGGACATTTTGATCCAGTTACTCAAGACCTGAACACTCGCTTTCTATTCCCTGTACTCTTAGATTTATTGCTGCCACCAATCTGCAGCCAACAGATGCCAGGAAAGTGTTTCCTTGTTTCGATGAGCCAGACATGAAGGCTGTGTTTGAAGTGACCATCATCCACAGGCGAGAAACCAAAGCTCTGGGAAATGCAGCCCGTCGTGGTAAAAACAAGTTCCTCTGTCAATATGTGATATAAGTCACCTGCTGAGGAGTCAAACATTAACTTTAACAATAGAAATAATAGATGTCCTCATTATGTATTTCCTTGTTTCCCTTCTTTCAGAAAGCAACATTATAGATGACGAATGGCAATACACTATGTTTAAAGCAACACCAAGGATGTCAACCTACTTATTCGCCTTCACAGTGGTTGACGATAGCTTCAAATCCATCCCCTCTCCAGTCATCCCTACTGATCGCGTGACGATAAATGTAGGCTACGTGTCCTGCAGGATGAAGTTGATGTTTTTGTGTTTGGCAGTACAGTTTGAAAGTCAGCAAAACTGGACTTGTAGCCAGTGGGGTTTTACTCTTTTTACTACTCAGTGCCATTTCTGTGTTTTGTTCGTGCAGACGTATGCTCGTCCTGAAGCCGTCGATGCAGGACACACTTATTATGCCAGCGTCATCACCAGAAGGCTCCTTCGCTTCTACGAAGGCCAATTTGAAATAAAATATGCAATGGAAAAAATAGGTAAACCAAACCTACTCACAATTCAGTCTTCTTCTTTTATCAGCTCACTTTTGGGGTCGCCCCCTCCTCCATCTCACCCGATCCCTAGCATCCTCCTGTATCGCACCAACCGCCTGGTTGTCCTCCTTTATTGCATCCAGAAATCTTCTCCGTGGTCTTCCTCTTTTGGAAGCTCCATCTTCAACATCCTTTGTCCAGTATATCCACTATGCCTCCTCTGCGCATGTCCAAACCATCTGAGCCTTAGATCTCTAGCTTTGTCTCCAAAGCGCTCAACCTGAGCTGTTCCTCTGACCTACTCATTTCATTTCTCTGACTCCAGAGACTCTGACTCTGAGAATCACAAAAACAAACAAAAAAACAATTCCCATGATTTGCATTTGTTTTTCTTTGTTTCTTTGACTAAGTCGGAGGGTTTTCGTCTGCCTTTTTTCAGCATGTTGGTTTAATTGTGTATATAAGGCCCCATGAACAAAATGTGTTGAAGCCACACTTTGACTTGTAACCCACATTTTATGGCTGACAAGATTTTGATTTTCAGATGCATTGCTTACTGCTTTATCAAACTATTGTATTTAGTAGCTCACACAATTATGACGTGAGACGCTTCCTTCTCTGCTGCTCCATAGGGGATAATCTGATTGCTGAGGCTTTTAATATTGAAGGCTCATTATGCTCTGACATGAAGCGCCTTAAATTGAATGTTGTTGTGAATTGGTGCCATGTAGATAGAATTTAACTGAACTGATTTGAAAAGAATTGTGTCCATTTCTTTGTGATCTCTTTAGACCAGATTGCACTGCCAGACTTATACCCTGCAGCGATGGAAAACTGGGGACTGATCACATACCAGGAAGGATTCCTGCTCTATCAGGACGGAGTCTCCTCTCTGTTGCACAAGGAAGAGATTGCCACTGTCATTGCACATGAACTGGCACACCAGGTTAGAGAGTAGTAAAATGAGTGAAGTGCCTGATTTCAATCATTTTCTGGATAAGACCACTGACAGGATTAGGAAAACATACGGTTTTAGCAGCAAAAGTAAAGATCATTCAAATTTTCCCATAATGAGAAACAGTTTTGCATTAAGGAAGATGTTTTTAAGTTTATTACAACTTTTACAACAATATTTAATAGCAATACAACCTTTCCTGTATAATGATTTATTTTTATTTTGTTGGCAGTGGTTTGGAAATCTGGTGACAATGAAATGGTGGAATGACCTTTGGCTGAATGAGGGCATTGCTACCTACATGTCTTACTTTGCCGTGGACAGTGTGGAGCCAACATTCAATATTGTAAGTCAGGCTTTACAACATCTCTTGAGTTCTGCTAAATGCTCAGGCAAGACCATTTAAGCTTACAGTCTCGTCCGTGTTTGTTTTCTACAGAAAGAAATATCTATCATGAACGACCTCCACGATGCGTTTAGAGAGGATGCTTTGGCCTCATCCCACCCGCTCAGTCCTGCACCAAAAGACATCGAGACCACTGACCATATCCTTGGAATGTTTGATTCTATCAGCTACAGCAAGGTAGGCAGTCAAAGCTGTTAATGCAGAATTTACCCCTGTGTGTTTTCTACTAACGGGAACATGTAGTCTGTGTTCACTCTTTTAGGGCGCAATTGTGCTGCGAATGCTGGCAAACCATGTGGGAGAACTTGTTTTCAACAAAGGACTCCAAGTAAGCAAAAATGATTTTCAGAATGATTCAATTATTTCTATCAGGTCCCTCCCAAGACCTAAACTTAAAAACAAAAAATAAAAGTAAAGGGTTTCACTTGACTGCTAGTCTGCACTCAAAGCTCTTTTCTGCTAAGACAAACCAAATGCAGAATCGTGTAAAAGTCGATTTTCATGAGAAAATGCAACCAGTTCGATGATGTCGTGGCTCATGATGCATCACGACGACGCAGGTGGGAAGGTAGCAGTTGTACAGTTTGATGCTGTGATTAGCAAATAAATCTCATTTAATGTGCATATACCTTGTTTGCTTTTGCAACCAAAGTCTTGGCAAATGTAAGTAAAGGAACATTTGTGAGGACCCTTGTGTGCTACAAAAACTCTCAGTGCCTCTTGGGCTTTTGAGGTGGATGAAAAGGAAGAACAGATTTGGCTGGCCATAATTGGTGCCAGATATTGACACATAGTCTTACGTAGCCACAGCTTGTGGTATTACGAAATGAACTCACTGATTTTTGCCCACGGGATGAGGATTTGTCCCCATGTAGCTGTCACCCCTGATGGTCTGATTTACTGAACTGGAGCACTGAACAATGTTTGTGCTGTTGCTGCAGTTTGAAGCATTACTAATGGAAATATCTGATACAAACTATGGCTTGCTGTGTGGTATAAGAGGTTTGTGTTTTAGTCTGTAATATTTTATCTGCTAATGACATATGACACACTGTGAATGGTGTGTACCTTGCCTCTCACTCTATGGCACCTGGGATAGGTTCAAGCCTCCTGCAACCCTGATTTAGATAAGTGGAAGAAAACAGATGGGAGGACATCATGAATGCAGCTTAACAACAAAGCTTGCAAATGTTAGCTGATAGCTTAGCACTCCATCCTTTGATCCAAATATAGTAACTTCGAGATTAAAAGAAAGAAAAGAAAAAGACACTTTGGTGGCCAAAATGCTAATAAGGCATCAGAATCTGCACTCCAAAACCAGTGGGTGGTGTTACAGTGGTTACGCCCATCCTTTAAATACAGTCTTTGTCCCAGCGGTGTATTGTTTCAGTTTACTTGTGAAAAATGATCTTTGGAAACTTTTGGAACAAGCAAAAAAATTATAATATTAACATAAAGTTGTACTTCCAAAATGGATCAGACTTCATTTGAAAGGCAACATTTTCCAGTTTCATAAAATTTGTCTGTATAGCATGTGGCTAAAATAATACCAAACCCTCGACAGGTTGCAGGTATCCCATTGTAATCTAAGAGATAAACTTTTGTTTTTTTTATACCATCAATAGACACCAGTTTCTATCGTATATCCAAATCTAATATGTTGAAAATCAAGCCCTCAGTGCTGCTCTGAACTAAAGCATTCCAACATCTGGTTCGTGTCTGCTGAAATGGGGAAGGCACGCAGCTTTTGTCCACTTGTGTTTTCCACTGCCTCATGCAAAATCAATAAGGGTGTTGTGTTTTCCCTGTCAGATATACAAGGAAGAGGCTAAACGACGGTTCAAACCTTCATTGTTGTAACACGCCAAACTCATTGTGAACGTTCATGTGAATGTTCATCCGGCCAAAAGATTAAAAAAACACAACAACAAAAAAAAAACAAAGCAAAACATTTTTTACCCAGACATTTATTTCAACATCACGTCTCCCCCAGGTTCAACTGCTCGCAGCTGCAATTGAATCTTTTCACCCACCTCTCATTCCAACAACTCCATTGGGAATAATGCTTTTTTTGTGTGTGATACAACTGTGTCCACTGTTACTCAGTTGTTCTTTGCTCTGCTTTCATATATTTCTTAGATGTATCTCAAGGCCTTTCAAAATGGAAACGTAGTAAAGGCTGACCTCTGGAAGTATATACAAATGGTAAGATGATCAATTATCTGAGCTGTTTCAACAAGCCAAATTTCTGTTGCTTACTCTATGTGTGCCTCGTCATCACAATCATTCTGACATTTTCATTGCCTGAAGATTCATCGCAACGTTGTATTTATCCCAGATTTTCAGTACGTGGATGAATCATAGTTTTTGGTCTGTGTTGTAGCTCATTCAATTTAAAATAATGACTACCACATTAAAATGCCAAACAGCAGCTTTCAGGACAAAAAGAACTGTGTGGCATATTAAAGGGTTAGAAAATGGTCAGATACTAATGAATTCACTTATCATAAATTGTATTTACAAATACTTCAGGTTTGGACTGCACAAGGTAAGGTATTAATCGACTTGTTTAACGTCGGCAGGCTGAGAGTCAGAACCGCGTTCCCAAAGCTGTCCGCAACACTGATGACATCGCTGGATTCATGAACCCTTGGACCAACCAAAGTGGCTATCCTGTCATTACCATCAACACTACCAATGGAGAAGTCTACCAGAAGCAGTTTCTCTTCAATGACTCCGCCAGTTCCTCGTAGGTTTTAAAGGCGCTCACATCTCTTCCACATCTTTCTGCAAAATCAACCTAACTTTGTGCAAACCAACTATTTATTTTTTTTCCTGATTAGACAAATCTGTAATAAAATCATGTAGCTCGAGTTAACATTTGCACCAGCTTTAATTGTAATACAGATTAAATAACCGTCTCCTTTTGCTTTAAAACTCCATGATGCTGCCATGGTGAATCATACAGACTGTGATATCTCCAGACCCGTGATGCTCTGACATGATGGTGACACAGATTAGGTTATTACAAAGCAGATTAGATTTCATGCTCATGTTTTTGTCTCTAAAATGCTTCTTTTCACTTTGTGATCTTTACCCAGTCTGTAAAACTCACAATCGTTACTCGCTTTATCTTCTGTATCGTGCGAAACTAGTTGCAGATCTACCTGTTCTTTTTCTGTTTAGAAATTCATGGACAGTGGAGATTGAGTTCATCTCAAATGCATCGTCTAAGTTTGAGAAAGTGTATTTGTATAACAACAAGCCAGGTAAGATGCAGGAGAACACAAAGTATATTTTATTTTTCATCTTCTGTTTCTAGAGGAACCAGCTCTCTTTCAAAGTGCTGATTGAAAATTGAAAGAGTGTCCACTCTTTCAGTGGTGCTAGTTTCAGTCATTATGCAAATGTACTGTTTATAAGGTTGGAAACCTGCAGTCAGCTGAGACTGAAGAAGTCACTTGGATGATGACTAAACTTTTCTCCCACTGAAAAGATGAACACAATCAACCTTTTGGGATGGCCAAACAAATATTTTGCACGTATTTTAGGAGAACAATTAATCACATACATCGTTAATCATCCTTTAAGTGCTGCTGAAATGTGTGACTTTTG
The DNA here is from genome assembly GCA_015108175.1 of Pelvicachromis taeniatus. Taxonomy (NCBI): domain Eukaryota; kingdom Metazoa; phylum Chordata; class Actinopteri; order Cichliformes; family Cichlidae; genus Pelvicachromis; species Pelvicachromis taeniatus. Next base: position 11,898 of record VURO01021247.1, read on the forward strand.
TGCGTGTAATGTTGCAAACACATACAGTGTCAGATTAGTTAATCGTGCAAACTGACGTTCAAGACACATAAAAAGCAACAAAACGACTACAAATAAACAGACGTGAATCCCAAACGACACCTGACGCGACCGTGAAGAAATACAGACCAAAAGGTAGAGATAACAACCAAATGCAGACAGTAAAACAGAGAACAGAGAAGTAAAACAATTGCAAAAAAGACACCAAAGATATGCAAACCAGAAAAGGAGATACAAAAACATCTGGGAGAAACAAAATGACTGCACACAATGCATCTGCTTTCAGTTTGATTGTCTTCATGTTTTTACTTCTTAAGCCTCGTCTAACTCTGTCAAGTTTCCTTTTTTCTCGCTTCATTTTACTCACTCGCAAATAAATTTAACACGTTTTCAACTAATTGATGTCTTGTGAACAGTAAACAAGGAAGCTTTCATAGCTAAGAATGGTGAATGGATCTTGGCAAATATCAACTGCACTGGATACTACAGAGTCAATTACAATCCAGAGAACTGGCAACGCCTTCTAACTCAGCTGCAGATAAATCGACATGTGAGTACTGGGCCACTCCAGTTTGACACGTTTCACTGGGTGACTTTTACTGGAAATATTACGACATCTTATCTTCTGAAGCTTCTTTATTCCAGACCTGGCTATAAGGGGATTTTGTGAGTTAGTGATTAATTATCAAACTAAAATTTAATTAAATTTGTATAAACTGACCAGATTGTATTGAAGAGAAATAACTTGTTGCAGAGGCTTTAAAGAGCAACAATAAAAGCATCCAAGTTTGCTTCCTTTATTACATAGTGAAGTTTGATAGATTTCGTTAGAGGGTAAGACAGAGATGCTTTTATCAAAGCTTTGTTTGAACAAAGTAGATCAGACCAAGAATTGGCCTTGACCCAAGAGCTCGGAGGTTAACTCAATCCTTCAAAGCAAACATTTGTCGTCATAGATCTCCGAGTTACAGAAAAAAGACCTTACTTGTGCCTCACGTATAACTTTTACAACTAACCTGCTTTTTTCTGGATATACGTGGCTGTAGTTGTATCAGCCATGTCATCAGCATGTTCATGGATCGTTTGCCTGGTTGATCTACCACTCAGTTGTTCCTAATGAATTTCTTACCAACTGATTGATGGATTGTTGTGAAATTTGGTTCAGGTTTTCATGTAGTGCCTGGAACTTTCCATCCAGTGCAACGAACAGGGCAAGGGTTACTTTTGTTACAGTTTCTGCTATAAAGCACACATTGACTAAGACAACTCCTCTTAAATGCTTGTCATAAACATACCTGAATTCTCTATGACACTGATAGGGGAACAAAAGAAATGGTGGAGGGAGAATAATTATGTGGACAAACACAGAATCGCAGGAGTAGGGAATTCCATGTAAGCGGGTGGGAATCACGTGGCGATGAAAGTCACGTTTAATAACTCTAAAGTCAACTTTAAAATGGCAGCTCCTCCGTAAGGAAGAAGGACATCAAGGATCAGCAGCGCTCGGTGGCCCTCTAACTTTGAAACTCTTGTGTTTTTCTAGAGTATCCCGCTGATGAACAGAGGGCAGCTTATTGACGACGCATTTAACTTGGCAAGGTACTGACTGTGACCTGTGCTTTCATTTAAAAAAAAAAATAATAATAATGCTGTCCTATTAATATATTAAGTATCTTAAGCAATAAGAGGAAACTAGAAATGTCATTAAGAAGCCCACTTAACCTAACATGCAGCTTTTCTTCAGGCTCTTTCTCAATGGCATGCCGTACATTTGGATCTGTCCTTTTGAAAAACTCAGTATTAGCGTTTTTACTGGCCTCTAACACAGTCTAAAAGGGTGGTACCCAATAAACCAAGTGGCAGTGAGAGGTCACAGACCCCCCTCCAAACAGTCTATTATTATTAAATGTTATCTGACATTTATTTTACCAAAGAAAGTGGCTACTTTGTTACAATTTCTAGGGAAGTTTAGAGGCGTTTATTTGAGATAATGAATTATATTATATGTGTTTTATTGAGATATTGGATTAGCTGGAGCCTGTCGTGGTAGACTACACCCTGGACAGGTTGACACGCTATCACAGAGCTAACACACGCTATCGACACCGTGCTGCTTATTGCAGCTAGCTGGACATTAACCCTGTGAGGCCTAAGTCATGATTGGTGTTATCCCTAGCTCTAACCCTACTGTTCTCCAAAGTCTTGGTAGTCAGGGTAAAAAAACAACAACAAATAATCCTTGTAATTTATAGGCATTATTTACATTTTTTCCCAAACTTTTGAATATATGGCTGTAGTGAATGAGATCTCACCAAAGTCAAATGTTTGTCCTCCTCAGGGCTAAACTTGTCAATGTCACTCTGGCTCTGAATTCAACCCTTTTCCTCACAAATGAGACAGAGTTCCTTCCCTGGGAGTCGGCGGTCAGGAATCTTGAGTACTTCATCCTCATGTTTGACCGCTCTGAGGTGTATGGACCCATGCAGGTATCTGTCATCCGCTTTCACTCGTTGTATATATTTCTTTAGAAAACCCTGATGTCTTATATTATTGCAGCACAAGGATTTAAGAGGCTTAATGTGATCCTCTGATTTTGTTGATGTTCAATAATTGTAACAATGTGCAGAAAATATTTGATATATTCCCAAAACGTCTCTTCCTGCAGACGTACCTCCGGGAACAGGTTAGAGAGCTGTATAACTTCTTCAGAAACTACACGGACAATGACAGCGTCCCACTGAATGATCACTCCTTACAGTAAGTAAGATGGACTTTATTTGATTGTTTATCGTTAAGACAGAATTCATCCTGGGTTAATCGTCCACAGATTTACACATGCTTGCAGTTTACGGTTCATAAAATCACACTCAAGTCCAAAAGTGCTAATAAAAAGCAGATGTGTGAGTTTGTATTTTTACCTTTGTGCTGTAGCAGATGTGAGGAGTGGACTGTGAGTGTCGTTTTAAAGGAAGCAGTTCTCATGTCATCAAGGATCGTTTAAAGTGGGCCTGATCTGCTTTTATCTCATATAAACTGTTGCAGGGTTGGATGTTCATGTTAAACACTCCCAAAGTTTCAAACAATGAGTTTAGCAAAAAACTCGGGCCTCAGACAGAAAGTGTGGGGATATCTGTAACATGGACTGTTCTAGTAAAGCACGAGAATAAAAATGTAGAGCTGGAAGTAAAAATAATAAAAGGTCCATTTACTGTAAACTGATTATTTGATCATTAATCTTTGTTCATGAGGCACAACATTATTTTCACCTTCCCTTAGAAATGACCGCTTGTTAGTCACTTATTCTTCTGTAACTGCATTTTAAGTGTTACTAAGAGTACATTCAGGTACTGAAAATGACCCACTAAGTTAGACACAATTACAGGGTAAATGCTGAGCAGTCATTGGCTGTAGGGTTAGGCTATGAGGCTTTCAGGCCCTCTTGGTATCAAAACCATTGGAAAAAAGATTAGTTAGAGAACTGTCAGTGATACAAGAATACTAAGAGTCCATTTAAGAGTTATTGTCATATTTGGAAACACTTTGGCATTTCCTAGCTTTGCATTTATCATACAAAATGTTGTTTCATCCTAAGGTACACCCAGCTCATCGCCATAAAGCTGGCATGTTCCAATGGGCTCCCAGAATGTGTAGAGATGGCTACGGAGAAGTATGCCAACTGGATGGAGAGCAACAATACCAACAGGTGTGGACTTTTCTGGAATACATATGTTTGTTTTTTTCTGTGTCACACTTTCTGGAATTATGCAATGATCATCTAACTATAATAGCTTTCCATATGTTCTGTAGCTTTGCTCGCCGGTAATGATTTAGTAAAGGTATGTGTAATCTAATCCCTCTTTCATGTCAGTTGTTGGTAACTGTGCATTGTGGATGTCGGTAAAGCTGCACTTGGTGGCATTTTCAAGCAATCTCACTCTAATTTGCAATTCCAACATGATCCTCCCAAACAAGTGCTCTGGTGCGCTTACAGCTAGCATTTTTGAAAGTTTCCAGGTGCAACTTTAAAAAAATTCGGACATTGACTCTAAGACTCTATGTAAAAGGTAGACGTGGCCACGCTGACATCACAGATTGGTTAGTGACTGTGAGGGGTGGATCTGACTAAGAACCAAAGAAACAACACAACACTCATATTTCAGTGCCTTTTCAGTCTTATGGTAAAGCAGACAGTGTATTATCCTTCAGTCATCGTAATAAGGACAATACTTAAAATACACTTCCTGTTGAATGCAGTCAGAGTTGAAACTAGCGATCAAGGCCAACGCCCCAGTGTTTACTGAGCCACGCTTCTTTTTGCAATCACACAAGCCGCTCTTTGCTAAAAATTCACGCAGAATGTTTCTTTAATGTACTTCTGCACAGAGTTCACTTTTCTCTTTGCTCTCAACCCCAAACTGATTGCAGAAAATAGCTGCCCATCCCCAAGCCTGCTTCTGCTAGAGGTGTCTTCCTTCCCACTGTTTCCACGTGTTTTGTCATAAGGGATTGTCTGATCGCTGGGTTTTTCTCTGTAATATGTGTAGGACCTTCAGTTTCCCACACAACAAGCCTTGAAGCAACTGTTGTTGACTCAGAAGCTACGTCTATCTTTTATTTACAGTTAAATACGTTCGCTGCATGTGCTTGCTCGTTCAATGTGGAAATGCATTTGTGCTTGACTGCAGTACTGTGTGGATATGTATGCTCCATGTTATACTGTATACACATTATAAATGAGCTAAATATGGGAATCTTTATCAAAAATAGTCTAAGAATATAGGAGAACATATGCTGGATTTGTTATCTTGTTTTCAACAAAATCAAAATTATTGTCATAGAGGTCAAAGAATAGTAACAAAAGTCTGGCATCCATGGGTGACCAGTTAGTCGGTTATTCTTTAGTCTTGATTTTGTCCAAAAATGCTCACTGAAAATTGGGCTGTGTATATGTCTGGCTTTGTCAGATGTGTCAACAACATAAATCTAAAGTGAATAATCTAGTACATCAAGGATAGAATTAGATTTAATTTGGTCTAAATGTGATACATTTAGTTTTATCAAATTTAGACATTCTTTCACTTTCATTTGCTACATCTTTATATTAAAAAGCAAGACTGCAGAAAGACAAAGATAAACTTGTCTCACACTCCTGACTCCAGTGTAGTCAACCCAGCACTTAAACTCTCAACTTAATCACTTACTGTAAAACCACAAAGCACACTACGTCTTTTTAATTTGGGGGTGTTGACAGTCAAGAGGTCGAAATAAATATTTTCACCGTGCAGAACATGAACATGAAATAGGGATATAATTTAGATGTGGATACACATGAGTGCCATATTTCCTTTATTGTGCAACGCAGACATTTATGATGGGATACAAATAGAATGTAAAGGAGGCTACAACAGGTCTTGCATATAGCTGTGCCTTCAGATTATTTTATCCCAGTGTACAGATTTCATGTTATATAACAACAGCTGAATGTATCAGAAAGAATTAAATGGCCAAAGCTCAAAGTGGTTTATATTTGCTTTTTATATTGCATTTTATTGTTGCGAGCAGAGTTTTCTCATAAACTGCTGATGAGATTTCTTCTAAAGAAACAACATATCATGTCAGGCGTGCAGCACAAACAAAAAAATGTGAACATTAGATTGTCCTGAAACAGAGAAAATAAAGTGTGTGCCTGTGTGCATGTGATTCAGCATCCACCCAAATCTGCGGTCTGAAATCTACTGCCAAGCTGTGGCTGCTGGTGAGAAGGAAGAGTGGGAATTTGCCTGGGATAAGTATCAGACCTCCAGTGACACCTCGGAGAAAGAGCAGCTCCGTCGAGCTCTGTCCTGCACAAAGAAGATCTGGTTGCTCAGCAGGTAAAGCGTAAAATTCTAATGTGTGTGACAAATATATAAACAATTTTAATAAAGTAGTTCCTAATATACGTGGGTTTTATTCATTAGGTTTTCAGTAAGAGCCTTCCTTATCTTGCAGATACCTTGATTACACTTTGGACCCTGAGAAGATACGTCTGATGGACGTTGCTTCTACAATTTACTACATAGCCGAGAATTCAGCGGGGCAGGCGCTGGCCTGGAACTTTATCAGAGCAAACTGGGACTACGTCAGTCAGGGGTAGGTTGCTATTTAAATTGTGTTTACTCCCTCTCATATTGGTTTTTACAGATGACATCTCATTTTATGAGTCATCTCTTTTGCACTGTGAATTAGACAAACATACATCGGAAAGGAAAACGTGATGCCAGTATTCTTGGTTTGAGGTTGATGATAGGTCACATTTCCTTCAGTGATGAGCGTTCATTTAGCCATTTCTATTCCAACAGATTTACAAGGTGTTTCAGAATTCATGGTTTACCTCAGAACATACGCTTATAAGGGTGGAGAAGTTTCCATAACACCCCAGTTAGATGTGTGAAAACTCTGGATGAGCTCAGGTTTTTTGGCGGTATGACCTCATTTCAGCTGGCTTGTTAAAATGTGAATTTGCTCAGTGGCTTCTTGTTGTAGAGTTATTGCAAGTATATTTCAATGGTGTTGGCACAAAGCAACAAAAACATCCCAACAGCAGCGTGTTTCTTCTTTTTCCTCCTTTGGATTTAGTTCAAGAAGACAATAAAATGCAGCACTGTTGCA
>VURO01021247.1:27420-44758 GCA_015108175.1 Pelvicachromis taeniatus
ACAATCAACGACAAAAAAAAAAAAAAAAAAAAAATTAATATTTTTATTTTAATTAAAAAAAAAAAAAAAATCACATAAAAACTAGAGCTATTCCAAAATCAATAATTTTCTCTTTCTGCAGAACATACAGGCTGATGTAGCATCAACTCGATGTTCACTTTTGTCATAAACAATTTCCCATCGTCCCCGTTTTAAAACATATGGAATGTGTCGCTCTGTGAGTATTTCAAGGCACCGGCAAATTAAAGACTGTGAAGCTCTAAAGTGTCTTTTATATTGTTTCATCAGGCTTTACAAAAGGATTAGATACAGAGAATAGGGTCTCAGAGCATCGGATGTCCAAGGAAGGCAAATCCTGAACCTTTAGGGTTAGGGTTAGCATGCTTTTCACATCCACACAATGTCTGCAGTTCATCAGTGACAGAACCAAGTTTACTAAAGCATAACACAGAAGGTGTAAATCAGAAGCTACTCCTTCTCCCTAAAAGCCCAAAGGCAGTGTCCTGTTTTACAACTGCAGATGCAGATTCCTGTGTACTGATCAAGAAAGTTCAGATACAAGTCAGACAATAGTTACACACAAAAAAAAGAAGAGGACTGCTTATATGCAGCTTTATGTGCAGACAAGTAGCTAGGTCAAACCCAAACCTAACTGTAGGGGGTGTACATAGACGTTAAGATTTTAGGGAGGACAATTCACTAAAAGGCTGTACAGGCACGTAAATGGCAAACATCAAGTTCGACAGACTCACATACGAATGGACCGTTTCCTCTAGTCTTCAACCGTACGTCCTGTCCTGTTTCTAGTTCTGTTTGTTCCATGTCTGCCTCCGGATACCAAAAGGCCCAGGTCCCAGCGGGCCGGTGCTTGTCAGTTATCTTCATTAGCTCGGCTTTGTTCACCGTCGCTGACAGCTGCTCCTCAGACAAACAGTCCGACTCCCCTTTAGCTTCTACCTCTGTGAAGACAGAAAACACAATGAAGCCAAGTAAATGAAGGGAATTAAGAGCCCCTCACCCACGAAGCTTTTTCTTATTAAATATCAGTGGCATATTTGTGGAAACAGAGCTAGCATTAGCATGCAATCATCTCTGCTTGGCTTCCTGTAAAAGTCACTGCATTATGAATTTCACTGTTATTAGTTCTACCAGGATTAGACTGTAGGACAGGGTTGGATCTTTATAATGAAATAGGTTTGGATGGCCCACGGCTGGCCGGTTCTACTTCAGACCTCAACAAAAAAAAGCAGATATTACATCTCCTCAATCAGATTGAGGAACTGAACTGCAGCTAGTTCTTGTCATATGAAAAAAATGGAGATTTCTACAGTTTGCACCTGACCGCAGCTCATGTCTTGCTCGGCCTATTGTGACGCTGCACAGCCGGCAGATCCAGATACAGTGTACTCACTGTAGGAGGACATGAGGAAGCCAGTGTTGACCTTTTTGGTGTCACTGAAGTTTGGCTCGACTTCCTTTCCACTGGCATCAAACTTCCGCTGGTGGATGCGGCTCGGTTGGATGTACAGCACATAGAAACGTACCTGCAGGTGACAGAAGATGAAAGGAAAGTGTGACTTGAATTTTATTTATCTGTGATAACTATGCACGGGTTGAATTTTGTATTATCCACCAATGGCTGCTCCTGGAACAGTGAACTGAAAACCCTCACATTCTGTTTATGATCATTTACATTGACTGAAAAGAAATGAGAAGGTGTCATCACTGAGTGATAACCCCGCTGGTTGTACTACTGTACCTTTTGATTGTTGCTGTCAGTGATTGCGTGTCTGGAAACATCGAGCAGCTTTCCTTCTAAAAGCACTCCGGGGCCACTGTGGAGAAAAACAATAACGAGTATCTAAATGTGTACCGCCAAAATAAATTGCTGTTTTATTGTGATCGAGTGCTGAATGGGGATTCAGTTAAAGTCAGAGCTAGAACTGTAGGGACAATGATTTATAATACACATAAATCTTACAGAATAAAGGAGTTTTTTTGGAACAAACCAGTAAAAGTTCGACTGTGCTCTGAAACCTATGCTCACCCTTCCATTAATCACAGAAAAGTTGTTTTGTTACTGGATCTAGCAAAGACCATGAACTGGCAACTCATCCACACACTGTGATCAAAATTACATCACTTTACAGCCAGCCAACAGCAAGCAAACAAAATGAAGGAAACGTCTTACCCCGGCATGTTTAAAATCCCTCAATTTTACCACATGTTAGCCGTTATATCAAAACCTCAGGGGACAAGTCTACAAGCTTGCTGTATGCAGACAATATGTGCACTTCCCAATATTACATTTTTGCCCCACTGGCCTCGTGCACCAGCAGTTTTACTGTCCATATATTGTGATATCTACTTGCATTTATTTAACTATTTTCTAGTCTTACCGACTTACTGAGTTTAGAATTACAAAGGAATAGAGCCTGACTGATTACCAGTAGACACACCCACTTCCTTTAAAGCAAAAATACCATCAGCAATGAAATAATGTGTTTATTTCACATTACTGTGGGTAGTGGAAATGTCAGTAGCCCCAATGAGCCAGCAGGAACAGTGTTTTTTGTTTTTTTTTACTGGCCATTGGTTATTTCAAACCATGATGTGTTCATTTTGTGTTCTCACATATTGGTCTACAGATCTATCTAAAAAAAACAAAAAAAAACAGCAGTAGTTTTTATAGAGAATATTTTATTGATGCATTCCCTGTTAGGTGTTCGTGTTAATAACATACTAACATAAATTAACATATTAACATGATAATAACATACTAGAATTCCATGTGAAAATCTGACGGAAGCACAAACTTCTTTGATGCTCTGTACCTCACATTAGAACAAATTATTTCCAAGATAATCACATCAAAATGCTGAAAAAGGCCCAAACAGGGTCAATAGGTTCAGTCCAGTGACCCCAATTAGCATGGTGGTGTTATAGACAGGGCCCAGGTGTCCGGGCTGGTATCTTTCTAACTATGAGTCATTTTGGTAATAAAAAAGTTAAACATGTAAACTGATGATAAGTCACTGCAGTAAAAGTCAAGCTCGTGTTATTGGTTTGGTTAACAGCTGTTGTTGCATGGCTGAAGCTGGAGTGCACCAGCCTTAGGACGTACCCTTCTTCTAACCCCATCCATCCATTCGCAGCCGCTTATCCTTTTCAGGGTCGCGGGGGGCGCTGGTGCCTATCCCAGCTGTCTTAGGGCGAAAGGCAGGGTACACCCAGGACAGGTCGCCAGTCTGTCGCAGGGCTAACACAGATAGACAGACAACCAGTCGCGCTCACAGTCACTCTTGCATTCCCACCTGTGGGCAATTTAGAGTTTTCAATTAACCTATCCCCGCATGTCTTTGGACTGTGGGAGGAAGCCGGAGTTCCCGGAGAGAACCCACTCAAACACGGGGAGAACATGCAAACTCCACACAGAAAGACCCCGGCCTGATGGTGGAATTGAACTCAGGACCTTCTTGCTGTGAGGCTAACCACCTTACCACCTTCTTTAGTGTGCTCTTCTAAATCTTTGAAGCTAAAAAGCTGTCACTAATCAGATGGTGCGGATGGATGGAACTGCAAACAAATGAAGATGTGTTGAGGAGGTTCTGAGCTCACACTTTTGGCCTCAGCTGTTCTAGTGTGTGATTCTCTTCTGAACCTTGTCTCATGTTATTTTTACAATGTCATGTAAAGCACTTTTAACACTGCAGCTAAAACTTTGACCATGAGTGAAATGATCTGTTTTTGTACCAAGCTGTAAACTAAGGTGACCATATTTTGATTTCCAAAAAAGAAGATTCCGCTTGGCCCAGTCATGAAGAACTTTAATAAAACTGTTTGCTTAAACAAAACTTCTCTGTGCAGTTACTGAATGCTGGAAAAAAAAAAAGAATGTCGTATAGGCTTTTACAAGTCAACAAGTGCAAAAGAAGAGGACGGCTGGTCCCCCTACTGTCAACGTGTTATAATGTTGAACATGGGAGTCTATCCTGTGTCAGCCTCTAGTGGCCACGACCGGAAGCGCAGCCGCGCGCTGATACTGCTGGTCGTACCTACACTGCGCTGCATACACCCCATAATAATTTCATTGTCAAAAGTATGTTTTGAACTGTGTAAAACTCACAGAGCTTATCTCTGGGGAAACTGGGGGATTTATTGGCGGAGTCAGGTGCTGCCCGCTCAAAGGGGAAACACTGTGGCGTGTGTAAGCGAGCACATACCTTTCAAACGCAGAGGGACACCACGCACGGTCAAACCTTTCACTGTGGACCGGCTTGTTCTGCAGAGACGTGTTGTGATAAATGCGACTCATCTTTCATAAAATCGTAACTTTTCCCTTCGCTCAGATTTTTCCTTCTTCCGGACTTCCTGTTAGTCCCTGAGTGAGAGGTGCGCTCGGTTCTTTACACAGCAGACGCCGGCGGTTAATAGTGCGGAACAGAATGCATGCGACGAGTGGACGGACTCCTCTTATTTATCGAAAAATTGCCTCCAGTTCACCTAGGGGGCGCCAGATGGTCCTCATTGAACAGCAGTGAATGCAGTGCTAATATGTACATGTATTTTTTTCCCCTTTTGTCATTACTAATTAGGAGTTAATTAGTATTCTTAATGTTTGTTAAAGTTGTTTGTGCGTTTTAGTGAAGGGATTGTGTCGAAGCCATCCTCTGAGTGATACCAGTATCTAAACAGGGACTCAAACCGGCAACCTGCAGGTACAGCTAGTATTTTCAGTTGTCCGCAGACACAGCAAGTCCAGATTTACACTTTATTTCTACACGAAAACCTATCACAAATATCTGCTGATCATTGTCAGAACTGTTGATTTTGCACATAAAATGCGAGCATTCTGCAAACTCATTGCACCATTTGTGAACAACAGCTACAAAGTTAGCAAGTAGTCAAGGGTTTGTACTCTCATTCCAGCACATTCACTCTTAGGAGGTGAAGTGAAAACTTGCACTCATAATCCAACAACAATACAAATGCACATAGATTTTTATTTCATCCCACTCTGGGGAAATTCACTTGTTACATCAGCACAAGGGAGAAGAACAAAAATGTGAATTAGAGATATATTAGAAAAATAAAAAGGAAGAAAAAACCCAAAGAGAATAGCGTACAAAAAGCATGTGTACATTGTATGTATTGTATTTATGTATGTATACATACATTTTGTATGTGATGGATTACTTGCCCAAGGTGCAGAAAAAACCTTGTTGTAGCTCTCTATTGATTGATCCTGTGCATTAATAGTTATGGATGATAATGAATCTGAGGTCACCATATTTACCCCATCCTTTCATGTAAAATGGATTGAAATGCTGTGCAGGTTGTACCCAAACCACGGAGCAAATGCATATACTATACTCTAATGTGCAATAATAATCATCCCCGTGTGGATGTATGAATGTTTGAAGGCAAAAATCAATAACTCAGACAGATGGTTCTTATTTAGCACAAACACTATAAAGTAGCGCAGAAACACGATACTACAAAGACACACAAAAAGGTTTATTGTGCATGTTTAGGTACATGCAGTCTGCTGTTCATTCAAATTTCACTTTGATTTGATGAAAAGAATACAAAGTCACCTAAATGAATGTGAATGTGGTTTCGGTTAAGTGTCTGAACATTCTCTGTGGGCTGTGCTGCTGAATGCAGTCTTTGTGTGTACATGTTTCATGTACTCATGCACTTCTGGCTCGTTTGGGAATTTTCTGCATGTCCTCTGGTTCCTGTCTGTGGTGCTTTGTAGATGGGGAAGCCTTGGATTTCAAAGCCTGCGCTGTGTTTAGGAGCTGGGTGGGAGGTCCAGATTTCAAATGGACAGTTTGGGCTGCAGGGCTACATTCTGTTCCAGGGCGCTCGCTGCTCACGGACCGTCTTCCTTGGCTTGGCTCACAAGATTTAAATTGCTGTTCAGCAGAGTCCAACACCACTGCGGTGTTTACACCAGGGCTTCCCAGTGTGCCCAGGTCCAGTATACAAGTCTGCATGGAGATAAACAGAAGTTGATAAATTATTGATGCTTACACAAAATAGCTACAGGAGACTACAAAGAGTCACAACATGAGAACAAAAATCCACAAAAGGCCCTCTGAAGTGGGCGAGATACATTCTCAGTAGGCCATGAACGTCAATACAAAATCTCATGGAAGCATTTTCTGTGACACAATTTGATGTGTAGTTTACATATCCTCCAAAGTGTGAAGCTTATGGTGTGAACCTCCTACTTCTGGCAGCCAAACTCTCGCTCTTTTATTGACATTTATGTCAATGAAATTAATCTTCTGGTGAGCATGCTGGTCTCTATAAAGTTGCATTGTAAGAAAAGATAAACTAGATAGCAGGACTCTCAATCTAACAGAGATATCAGCATTTCTACAATCGACAGAATTTTATTCTTATAATGTCAGATAATAAAATATGTCATCTCACAGCATATGATAAGATTATTGGGTGAAACATAGTATTTATTCCTTGAGAAAGAACATGGTATGATATCGTCAAACATGTTCCTGAATGTCAGTACAAAATAACATCAAATCATTTTCTGAGCCATGAGCTGGTAGCTTGTTTGACGTTTAAGAAAAATCTCAAACGTATCAAAAGAGATGGGCTTTTAGCCTGCAAGCATCTGGCTATGTAGCAGTGCCAGTACGTGGCATTGGTGGCTCGGTGGTAGACTTCTTGCCTGTCGTGCAGGAGACACCAGTCCAATTCCCGGCCAGTACACAACTACTTTTTGACAGAATCAGGTAATGGAAAAAAGTGTTCAAATTTACATACTCAGTCATACTGGAACTCATTACACTGCACTGTGCTGAACATGCCAATTCTGGATACATGTAATCTCAAAGCATATTACATATTTAGGTCAAGAGCTGATAGTATGGTAGACAAAAAGGTGAAAACCCACAAGTCTGTGTCTGGTTTCACATTGTCTTGGATTACTTCCTCTGCTTTCACAGTGCCACCAGGCGACTCAGTGTGATTCTCTTCACGGGGACTTGCACATAATTCAGTTTCCCATCGATCTATAAAAGCACTGAAAGCTTTGAATATTAATAATGTTGATTTCATTTCAAGTGATCAGTACAGTCGATGACATTCATCCTCTGGTGACTGTGAATGTAGAAAAGTTAGAGGCTTGTTTCCACATCCTCTTATGTTTAAAGCATATGGTCTGAGAGCGGTCCCAAAAATAACCGTGCTTCCGTTGTTAAAGCCAGGCGCACTATTTTAGCCTTCTAGTAAGGCTCAGTGATAGAACTGTTACAAAATGCCTCACAGTATTGGTGAAACCCAACAATTCCTCCTTGAGCACATGTAGACCACACAGGTCATAACAAGTCCACAATCAATCACAAAGTCAATCATGAAGCTAAGCACCCGATAAACTAAAATGCAACAATTACAAAATCTCATGGATTCATTTTCTGAGTGTTCTGTTTGATGTTTTGTGTCCGTGAGGGTCTGCTGGGATCCCCGTTGGGCAGAGAGACATACATTTGTCATCAGAGAGACTCGTTTGTGGAGATGTCACATTACAACACACAAACTATGCAAGCACCCTTCAGGTGGACTTCATGGAAATGTAACAGGAATGACTACGAGTCCCAGATGTCTGCAGCTGTCGTCACACCAGAATATCATTGCCACTTAAGGTGAGCCATACCAAATTGGGGTCACCAATCCTGCAAATTACAACTTTCCTCAGAGAAACCGATTAGACATCAAGATCTCATTAGCAAAAGTAGATCAGTCAGTTAAATTCACTTTTAATAAAACTGTAAAATATAAAACTAAGCCTCAGTGGACTTATTTACTTTCATACATTCAATTTCAAAACTATAAACCTCAGAGGAAACAGCCATGAACTGAAATTAAGGTTTGCAATGAAAACGTCGGCTTTAACAAGCTGTTGTTATAGTAATGTTTGTCCATGAATGTAAAGTGCGTGACGAGCAGCTGCTTCAGTCTAAGTTTGCTGAAGATCTTTTTCAGTGTAATCTTGGAGAAACTGACATTGTTACCTTGTGAAAGGAGTCCTTGAGTGTATTTCTCTCTGTTTCTCCTAATATTGGGCTGCTCTCCTTATCAGTACCTAAGAGACGTGAGTCAGTTAAGGACACGTGCCCTCTTCGAGACATTACCACAACGTAAATCTGAAAATATTCTTAAATCCATAAAAACCAAACCGATGTTTACCGAGCGAGTAGCGTCCGAGCTGAATGTTAAGCCAGATGTTTCGCCGTTGAGTCCAGCCCCCTGGAGCTTCTACCTCGTACAGACGCTCTCGATACTGCTGGTGCTTCTGCAGGAACCTTTTGAACACTGAACACACAAACACATGTTGTGTATTGTTGTATTTCTGTGGGAGCAGTGATAAGTCTGAGTGACAATATGAGTAAATAGGGAGGCTGGAAATCCAAGAAAGCATTTTGGCCTGTGGATTTTTGCTTTGCAAGTTCCTACCTGTAGGAATCGTGTTTTTAAGGCTTTGCCACGAGATGGAGGCTTTGCCCTGAGGTCTAATTTGGGTACATATTCTTTTAATGATCTGTATACTAACGGCATTTTCTCTTCCTTTGAACAACTTGAACAACAAAACCCACTTTTTTGGGTACCCACAGATCCGTAGCTGTATTCGAGTGATGACCCCTCATTTTCCCTCTCAAACTGACCTGCACGTTTGGGCACAGCTAAAAGTCTTTTTTTGTTTTTTTGTCTTTTTCACATAGTGAAGAATCACTCTGTTGTTGTACTGTAATTTGCTGTGATTCTGAAAAATATAAAGAGTTTGGAAAAAAGGAAATTAAAGAAAGCAACAAAGGTCTGGGAAACAACGTTTTACACACGATGAGCATTGGACAAATGGTCTATTAAAGGAGATCTGTGTAACCTCGTAAAAACCATTGTCATTAATTAATGAAGCAATTAGCGAGTCTTCCCATGAGTGTTCAGGCTCTCTCTCCTTCAAAAAGGACGTTTTGGTCAGATTCAAGCGTTCCTTAAGTGTTCTTTCCACCGCCTGACAATATCTTTAGTTCTGGTCAGCAGATTTTTATCCCTGACCGAATACAGCCTGAGCCCAGTCCTTTCCTTTCCTGAGCTGCCGAACGGCTCACCAGAACTTTCATGAGGCCAGCTAAAAAATTTGTTCTCCACGGTTTCCTCAAATTCTTCCAAACCCAAGTTTTAGCTTCTGTAACTGCTGAAGCTGCAAAACTTCAGCAAAGCTCTTTGATACCAATCTGCTATTTCAGGCGACCTCTGAGCCAACCAAGATGGAAAAACCTCCTTCGGACCTTTAGGTCCGCAGCCATGACAAGCACCAATGACCTAACGACTGCAGCTCTTGAATATTCAAACTCCACACCCACAACCACTGCTGAGATCCAAGAGACACACTTATAACAGTTATGTGCCACCATACTCTTTAATATGATGATTGTTATGGTCACTCGTGCCTAGCGCCAAGTTCGAATAACAGTTGTGTATCCTGACACTTGTCTGACGTCTCACCAGGAGACACTCTGGAAAAACAACGATGAAAAATTTCAATTAAAACAGAAAATTCAGAACTAGAAACCTTTGCTTTGAAGTGGGGAAGCAGGGCCTTCTCCTGGAGCCACACAAAGAAGCAGCGCTTTAAGGTGAGTGTCACGGACATGATATGTTGTAATATATCACATTATTTTTTATCATGCCCTGATAGATAAAACACTCCATGTTACTATGACTATATGACAGGATTGGTAGGTCAGTGGTCAAATATCCACTTTCTTGTTGTGATTCTGGGGTTAAATTTCTCATAACAGAACAGGAAT
The DNA here is from genome assembly GCA_015108175.1 of Pelvicachromis taeniatus. Classification (NCBI taxonomy): domain Eukaryota; kingdom Metazoa; phylum Chordata; class Actinopteri; order Cichliformes; family Cichlidae; genus Pelvicachromis; species Pelvicachromis taeniatus. Next base: position 37,260 of record VURO01021247.1, read on the forward strand.
GGATTCCATAGTGGAGCTTTGTTAAGCTGTTTGTAATTTATTTATGTAGATATCACCCATTGGTTGACCAAATGCCTAAATTTAGATGAGGGGGTAAATTATCAAGTTCACCTCTGTTTCCAGTTACAGTCAGTGTTATCTTGGATTTCTGTATTTGATTTGGGAAATGTGTTTAAAATTCCACAGCTGGAAAAAACAATTTGATTTTTTTGTGTTATGACTTACAGGTGTGCGATCAGCTTTTAAATATAACTACATCATTAGTGCGTGAGTCTATTGAACATTTCTTTTGAAGAAAAGCGAAGAAAACATGCAGTTCGTTGACCAAATACAGCAAACCATCTGACAGAGACGTAAAGAAACAAGTGAACAAACACGTCAAAGAAGGACCCGAGCTGACCTGCAGCCATGCTGAGGGATAATGGAGAGCTGACTCCCAGAAACTCCTCCGTAGAGAACGAGGAGCAGAAATCCTCCAGCATCTGAAGGCCGAAGCCTCTCCTCCTGCAGCTCCTCCTCACCAGCACAGTGTCCAGGACAGGCAGCAGGTAACAGCAGCTGCTCCAGTCGTCACACAGACTCCCTGAAACAGCAGAGGGGGAGCAAGGTGCTTTAACCATGGATTGCATTTGAGAGGTGGACGTAGCTTAAAGGTCTGAAAAGTGAAGCCAGTGTAACTCCTTCAAATACAAGAAAAACAGAGGGTATAATTTATCCACAGAAAGTGATTAGTGTCCTTATAGTCACCTTGGTGTGATTAGTTAGGCCTGGATCTGATCAGAAAATCAAGGAATTGCTCGGTCCTGGAAGATCATCTGATGCACACAAATTCACATCCAACTTAATAAGATAAGATATTTTAGATCATCCACACTTGCTACACATCTGCAGGACACTTTGCAACCCGCCTACACCCAGCTCCTATTTTCATGCTGTTTCTGACTGAATTAAAGTTTCAATCCGACTCAAGCCAGTCTTCTGCCTCTAACTTCGCAACTTTCTTCACATTTGTCCAAACTCCTGCTGGACATACACAAATATAAATCACCTGCAGATGTGTATGACACTGATATCCTGTTTGCCATTTCACTCTCATCCTTCTTCCCCCACCTTTGTGCTTCACGGTGTAAAAGCCGACCGCCTGGTTGTCTCTCCACAGCACTTTGCAGCTCTCTTTGTGAGGATGCAAGGTGAACAGTGAAGGCCTCTCCATTATCTGACTGAGCAGAAATACAATCACCCTCTCCATAACAGACTGGACCTGCGGACAACATGCAGAAGTTTCCAGACAGTTTGCTCTGGTAGATAAATGACTCAGCAAATCTTAATTCAGAAATTGAAAGAAAATACTTTTTCTGTGAATGTAGACACCCGAAGCCAATAAAACTACCCTCCAAAGCCCTTTTTTATTTGTGCATATTTGTAATTCTTTCTAAGAAACTGCAAACATTTAACGACATTTAATGCAAAAGAGAAAGTAGAACTGGAATAGTTATTGGTTGTATTTATCTTTGTGAGCAAAATAAAACAATATTTAGATCAGCTGAATACTTCAGTTCTCAGAAATATGTCTTGATAACTTGAAAAAAGAAGACAACTTCACTGCTTTAAGTTTGTTAAGACATTTCACCTTGAATTGAAGAGGGTTCTTCAGTTCTATTAACAAATAATGGACAGTGTCAGGTATTTTAGCCCTATAGGGAAGATGTCCTCTTTAGAGGTGGTCCTGAGGGTCGTTGACCACTATTTTTATCATGCAAGTCACCACAAGCCCACCTGAAGCAAGGTCTGAGTGGGTGTTGAAGCACCTGGGAAGGGAGGCTCATTGTGGACTGCATTGTGGGTGTTTGATAGCTGCTGTGTAAGCTACCACCCCTGTTCACAGGGAACATAAATGACCTCCTTAACTCCTCCTTTAAACCCTGTCTTTTCAGTCTAAACTGTGAACATTGGCATCCTCAAAAGAGTGACCTTTGGTTACAGATGTACAGCTGAGTCTTGCCCCATCGAGGTCGTTCTTCTATGTTGTGCCATGCAATAAAGCCTGTCTGAAGTACGCTGAGATGACGTGGTTGGAGGAAATTCTCCCGAGTTTCTCCCACAAACCAGCTGCATAATCTGCTACCGACTACACCTACAATGCAATCTTGAGATGACTCTTGTCATGACGCACGTGGTCAATAGTGGGTCAACAACCTGCCGGACAACACTCTGCAATCTCTCTGCTTTTCTGTCACTTGACAGATGAAATCAGACTCCACACCAGGGGTATCTGTAGCTAAACTAACAGATAAGTATTTGAATGAAGGAGTGATAAATAGAAAGGGAATGAATGAACTGGATAAGTAGACTGATTTGTTCTCTCACTGTTCACACCTGTGTACGAGCCATGAAGTGACACAGCATCTAGACAAATGTACTTTAGCACAGTTACCAACACCAAACCACTTCTGGATTTGCTTGACGTTCGCAAGACGTCATCCAAAAGCCACCACTTCCCGTGCAGGTATAGGCCAACCGCTGGAAGGTAACATAGGAGCAGAGAGCATCAGTGTGTGTCTGAGGCTGAAACATCTCACAGAGCAGCGTGCTGTGCTCCAAACCTTGTGTTTGGTCATCTGGAGGGTGCAGTGCCAGCACTGCACAGGCAGGCTGGCCATCCTCAAACAGCTGCAGCTGGCTCACATTTGTTGCTGTTATTGCCACCTGAGCAGACAGGAAGATAACGTCAAGCCAAATGCTGTAAGGTGGTAAAAACACTTCCACCGTAGTTCCCATTTGAGGGTCACAGTAACCACAGAGAGTTATTTCAGTGCCTGCACACCAAAACAAGTTAGGTTTAAGGCTTTAAAAGATCTGTTGTGTATTTCAATACCAATGCATGCACCAATGCATTATTAGGCATTATTACATTCAACTCTCTTGTATTTATATAATGCCAAATCACAACAGTCACCTCAAGGTGCTTCAAACTGTAAGGCAAAGAGCCTACAATTATACAGAGAAAACCATAATAGTGAGACGACCCCTTATGAGCAAGCAGTTGGTGACAGAGGAAAGGAAAAACTCCCTTTTAACAGGAAGAAATTCAAAGTTTCCACTTACTGACTCAAAGTTTTGAGAACATAACTTGAAATTTAGACAATAACGTTAAGTTTTGAGTTATTAGTAGACTACAATTAATTAATTAATGGATAGTGCTAAAAGATTTTAGGCTCCTGATTTAAGAATGTGAAGCGCTTTATGGTTAGCTGACATTTCTCTACATTTTACTATAGACTGAATAAACAAATCAGAGTGAATAACTGCAAACCTAATTTCATTTACAGCAGACCTTGAAGAATATATCTGCAATAATAATCAGTCATCCAATTAGGTACCTTTGAGGTCTGCGATGACTGAAACCACTCATTATCACAGGGGCTGGACTCCAGAGAGGACATATACTGTTCAGATGCAGATGTCAGGTCAGTGTGATCCACAGCTGGCAGGTCTACTGGGTACATGGCCTCTTCGAGAGGATACAGATGTTTAAGGTGTACTTACGCATTTACACAAGCTTAACAAAACGTGAGTCCTGACTTTATGAATCTGATTTCATCAGTATTCTCCCGTGTACAATAACAAATGGTCCACAGAGCAATTGTCCGACCACCAGATTCCCTTTAAAACAGTGGAAATTTAAAGCTGATTCGCCTTCCTTTAACACTGCAAATACAAGAGAGGATGGATTATGAGTTCTCACAAGCTGTCAGGTCCTTCTAGTAAAATGACTGGGTCACACAGCCAAATCAGACCAACTCATATCGGTGAATGTAAAGAAAACAAAATCAAAACGTAGCAGAGAGAAACCCAAGAAACATTTTTCCTTCAATCGTTTCATAAAAAGGCTGTAAATAATCACAACGCGAGCTGCTTTGATCCATTTTGGGGCGCTTTTCGAGTGCTGTAAACAGCTGTGTGAACCTTGAACTGCAACGCAAACAAGAACACGTCACGACAAAGGCTTCATAACAAACACGCTTAGGCTTAATAAACTCATTTAATTTCGTTAACTTAGTTTCTATGGACCGGATGCGTCTTTATTGCTTACCAGCAGCGTAAGTCCCAAAATGTAACTTTGATGAGCCGACACCTCCGCCTTAACGTCTTCTTTTCTTTGGCCCGGAGCGCCATCCTCTGGTCGCAGAGAGAGTTACAAAATTACACACCATTGTTCGCGGTCTGACTCCACTAACCAATCAGAGCAGAGCGTCCCTTTGGGTGACTCGCGGTGTCACTTTGGGCGATGTCATTTAGCACTGGAGTGGAATACAGGCATGACCGGAAATGCACGATGTCGGCTTCAGAATAAAATAACACGCTTTACCAAGCAAGGAAAAAATTGCATTGTTTTTAATGTAGCTCATGTTAAAATCTTGCACTAACAGCCAATCTTCACTGTCTGTTATTATTTTTTTTTATTTTTTTGTTTAACAATTAGGAGATCCTTAAAAACTGTGACATTTTTTTAACCTAATGACAAAAAACGACACATTCTAAAAAATAATATAGGTAAACAGTTAAATATATACATTTTTAACTGTCTCTCGATGACTATTTTCATCGAGAGAAAAACAAAAAAATCATGCCCCCCCCCCAAAAAAAAATGTTTTTGTTTTATGAAAAAATCCATAAAATACATTCCAGGGAGTATATGACCATTCTTTTTATTGGGAAGACGTCATTCTCAAACGATCAACACCCCACTATAGATGTGCTGAGAGTTTGTTTTATTTTGAAAACACAGTTCCGGAAGCGGTGTGTTAGAGGTAGCTTTTATGTTGTCAGTATATTGGCACCGTGCGTTTGTGTTTCGCAGTCGGTGACATTTGCCCGACGTAAATAATGCTCATCGGCCTGACTACAGCAGGACGTCTGTTGCCGTCTATTCGGCGCTGCTTCCTGCACTGTCGCCACATTAAGTCTGCTGCCACCGCTGCGGTGAGTGTTTTTAAACGCCCTACAGGTTGGTCGTTTAACTTCAATGTGTGTCGCGCACGAAGTCACGTGCACAGCATGCCGTACCTGCGTGCACAATGCAACCTGCTAGCAACGCATTAATTAACAGGGCTAATTATGAATAAGCATTAATTAACACGGTTAATTACGCACGAGGCCACCGTGTACAAATGCAAATTATTATCTCCGCAAACTTAAGTCAGTCATATCTGTAAAAGTTTAGGAAGCACGTTTTTAAAGGTATTTGCGAAGTCTTTAGATACGTTAGCATAAACTATGAGCTAACCCTTAAAGTCCATTAGCTGGCGACCCGGGAAAGATTTTTTTCCTTTGATATGAAATTATCGCAACAAAAATTGTTGAGTTCAGAAAAAGAAGCGACATTAACAACACGAGCCCTTTAGCATGTGACAGAATTTTTGTAAGGTGTGCTTTTTAATGCTAATGTGAGCATTGGTGGTTCAGTGGTAGAATTCTCGCCTGCCACGCGGGAGGCCCGGGTTCGATTCCCGGCCAATGCAATCTACCTTCTTTTCCTCTATGTTATAGGCAGCATAAAGACTATACGTTTTACGAAGCAAATAAATATGAACATGTATGTGCAGGTGTTCATAATAGATATGAATATTTTTAGTCTGTTGTAGAGTGCACAGCTTTGAACCGTTTTTCTGTTCGGTGGAAATGTAACGATGTTTAACGTCTACTATGTTGAAATGGAAGAACCGCTTAAGGGGTCTCTTAATCGTTTTTTTCGGTTGTGCATAAGTCTCTTCTGTGAGCATTGGTGGTTCAGTGGTAGAATTCTCGCCTGCCACGCGGGAGGCCCGGGTTCGATTCCCGGCCAATGCAGCTCTTTTTTTTTTTTTCTATGTGTCATGAAAGATGTGCACCTATGGCAAGTTTAAAATGTATGACACCATAATTAATTTTTTTTTTCTGGAATCCTAAAAAAAAATCTTGTGAAGGAGATTCTTTAGTGACGCATCCAGTGGGGTCACTTCCAGTCAGTGGCAAGCATGATAAAAGACCTCAGAAAACAGAGACGGCTCTAGCCCTTCATGTAGAGTGCAGTAGTGTCCTCCACTATGTCCACATCAACCCCCTGGATTGACACTGCGGTCACTGGTTTCCTCCCAAAATAATTTTGTCTTTGTTACACTGAGCTGTTGATGCTTCTGCTCACACCACGTGACAAAACAAGTCCATCACAGCTAAGTACTGTCTCATCACCCTCACTGATGCATCCAACCACCGCAGAGTCATCAGAAAACTCCTGAAGATGGCAGGTCTCTGCGCAGTGGCTGAAGTCTGCGGTGTAGAGGGTGAAGTGGAAAGGGGAGAGGACACTCCCTTATGGTGCAGCAGTGTTGCTGATCAACTTGTCAGACAAAAAGTACAATAAAATACAATTGTATTTATGTAGCACATTTAAAACCAAGTACATACCACGTATAAGTGTTTCACAATACTACAATAAGACATAAAACAGTACCAAATACAAAAAACAAGCAACAAACACTAGTACTAGTAATATAAAATAATATCTAGAACAATCAGCAATAATAAGGTAAAAAGTCCAAACGTAGTAAAACGGTTGAAATGTAGAAAGGTTAAAATAGATGCAATATGGGCACTAGCTAGTGGGGAATGCCAAATTAATAAGTGCGTTTTCAACCGTGTTTTGAACGATTGAATTGAATAGAGTCCAAAGCGCGAATAGTAACAGGGAGACTATTCCAGAGGTTTGGTGCAGCTAAGCCAAAAGCATGTTCAGTGGTAGAATTCTCACCTGCCATGTGGGGGCTGGGGAGGCCTGGGTTTGATTCCTGATTTATGTTTGTGTTTTATTTGTTGCAGACAAGCTTATTGGGGCACAACAATGAAATACACTGGGAACACCGTGATGTCATTTTTTGATCTCTGAAGTTCCATGGATATTAGCATGTCTGCTAAAAAAATAAAAATAAACTAGATAAAACAAAAATGGATGGGTTTTTCTGTGAAACCTCTCACTCATTGGCTAATGACCATAAGCATCCATCCATCCATCCAGCCATCTTCTGCCGCTTATCCGGGGCCGGGTCGCGGGGGCAGCAGCCCAAGCAGAGAAGCCCAGACCTCCCTCTCCCCAGCCACCTCCTCCAGCTCATCCGGGGGAACACCAAGGCGTTCCCAGGCCAGCCGAGAGATATAATCTCTCCAGCGTGTCCTGGGTCTGCCCCGGGGCCTCCTCCCGGTGGGACATGCCCGGAACACCTCACCCAGGAGGCGCCCAGGAGGCATCCTTATCAGATGCCCGAACCACCTTAACTGGCTCCTTTCGATGCGGAGGAGTAGCGGCTCTACTCTGAGCTCCTCCCGGATGGCCGAACTTCTCACCCTATCCCCAAGGGAGAGTAAGGCCACCCTTTGGAGGAAGCCCATTTCCGCCGCTTGTATCCGCAATCTCGTTCTTTCGGTCACTACCCACAGCTCGTGACCATAGGTGAGGGTAGGGA
>VURO01021248.1:9963-21938 GCA_015108175.1 Pelvicachromis taeniatus
GTGTATTAATCCACACGCTGTAACCTGTATGTCACTAGCCAGTGAGACTGGCTGAGATTTCATTCCACAGATAATCCTCAATTCTGAAATATAGTATGATCAATATTTACAAGACAGACTTCCACCCATTCTGGATGTCTTTGGCCAGTGGGAGGAAGGAACTCACACCAACACGAAAATGTTCCTACCAGATGGATTCAAACTCGGAACCTTCTAGCTGAATGATAACAATGCTAACCACTATACCACAGTTATAAACACACTTAATTTTTTGTTTACCCAAAATGAGTGAGTCAGCTCATAAACTCAGCAGGAATGTGTTTACAGACATCAAAACAGAAAGTAGTGTTCACATAAACTTCTAGAGCACAGAAAGTCTCCATGGAACCACAGTTATTGCCATCTGATGGTATTCCCAGAGCACGGACCTAACAGAAGCAATGCAGGATCATCTTAACAGCATAGAGTAAAAGGCAGCCGACATCAAAAGAGGAGCTTTGTAAATGTCTTTCATACCAAATATCAATTTTCAAGCTCTTTAGAATTGTACATTTTCTGTTTTTGCATTATATGCAAGAAGTCGCCACACTTATTTCCCATTTTCTTGGGAAAAGGTTTTTGTTCTGCCTATAGCGACTTAACCTTATAGACCTTATAGTTCCGCCAGACATGTGACAACACAAATATTCCTCCGGACAAAGTAACAAGTAGATACTGAGACTGTCGGAGGTGTTGACACAAATAATCCATAATGACTTTCTTCTGAAACCACATTTCTACACAGATACGTTTTTAGTGTAAATTATAAAGATTCTTGGACTCAAAGTCACGTATAATAAAGGTCAGAGAATTTAAAAACCTTAAAGAGAGAAACTGCTGAGTGTGCAACAAGGACTGGAAGTTGAATGACAATGTTTCATATCTAAACTCTTATAAAAAGGTACACGTACTAAATGTCATGCTAGGCTTGAAAGTTTTTTTGTAGAACTCACAGTTTGCAGTGAAGTGTCCTCTCCTCGGGTCTTCTGCTCATCTCAGTTCTGCTGTCTCTGCAAATGTTTCACCTCGAAAGTTTAAGTGGAATCAAATATCAACACAGCTGTAATTCATTTTTAAAGTCCAACACCAACCGTGACATCAACTAAGTACTGTTCCGGAAATAAATAATAATTTAATAATATTTATACACGATTAATGGACTGATCAACGACGTAGAGGAAAGAGTATAGTTTAAAAATAGTCATCAGTCTTCCTACTAGGGTTAGTGACGATTTTGTTGCTTTTCTTCCTGTTCCTCTTCTTCGTGTGTATTTAGGCAGGGCTATACTCTTCGAACGCTATGACGCCCTCCACCGTCCTTTTCTTCTTCTGCCTGCTGCCGTTAGGGGTCGCCACAGCAGGAGAAGGGAATTACGTCCTCCAGTGCAGTTTAGAGTCACAGAAAAAAAAAATCCTGGGCCTTAGAATACGTGTTTATTCCCATTAACTGAAAGAAAAGAATTAAATTTGCTCTATATTTTCTACAGTGGTGCACCATGTTTCTGGGACATAAACCTTTTAAACGTTTTGCCTATAAATTTTTCAAACAGCTTGCCAAGCCGGGTTATGTCCAGCAATATTAGCACATTACTCACGAGAGGCATACGGGCACCTTCAGTTGAGTGACGGTGTAATGAGTAATGAGTAATTAAATGTGATTCTCAATTTAATAGCAACTCAAACTTTCATGTGCTTGAGTCTGTATTGCTTCCAGTTATCGTCTATGATAACTGGGTCGTTTAAGGTTTGAGCATGGCAACTCTTTAAAGCAAATAATTGCAAACTGTTGTAGTACTTGAATTTCAACATTACTTGAAATTTAGCACTTGATTTTGCTCAGATTGGTCCGAGGACAATGTCTCATTTTGAGAATGCCCCAGGAAACTATATGGTGAGTGAAAAATGACTTATACAGATTGACTACAAAGAGCAATCAAGATGGAAAGGATATGCATCAGGTTAGAATGATTAAGAATAATCTTAATGCGTGCGTGCATCAAGCATACAGAGCGAAACCCATATCAGTGTGTGTGTAGCTGTAAGACAAATCACGTGACCTATGCAGCTGTTGTGTCATACAGCGGTGAGAATTGTGTTTATCGGGAAGTGCAACTTTCAACTCATTTGCATTCATGTTGAGAGGAGGAGCTCATTATCATTCACTGTACAATGAAAAGAGGAACTGAGAAAAGGGACATTTTCCCCTGTCTGGGGTAATTTAACCTTACCTTTTTCCCTCACATACACAAGTATGCCCATTGTCACAAGCACTTATATTTCCTAGCAACAAAACTTTCACTTTGATTTTCTCGCTTTTTTACTTAAACTTCCTTGCAAATGTCTTTTTTTGTAAATTCTGCATTTGACATCATTTGACATATTGCGAGAATCATATTATTTTGTTATAATCAAATTAATTTAAATATAGACTTGTCTTTCATTCAATTAGCACTTTATTGTCAACTGTTATGTAAAAATACTCATTTGGTATCTGGAAATCGGAATAAATGAGCCATCAAGCAACACATCAACACCGTGTGAATTGAACATTGAATGTTTAAAATAAAGTGCGAAGAACTAAGGTTGGAATGAGAGCAGCTGGAAATGTGGTTAGTCCAGATGACATACCTGTGGAGGTGTGGAGCTGTCCAGGTGGGAGGACAGCAGACAGTAGAATATAGAGAAAGCATATCATGCCAAGATAGGAATTATGATACTGTATGAGGAAGTCATGTGTGGCAGCTTGTAATGCAAAGGTGGCGCAGGACATACATAGGACAGCAAGCCAGTGGTGACGTGCAGTAGGAATAACCAATGAGTTCAAGGTGGGGGTGGAATTACAGGGAACGTCTCTGAGCCCCTTCTTGGGTCTTTGATGGACGGACTGACAGATGAGGCCATACAGGATTAACCATGTACTATGACAGTTGCAAATCATATTGTGATCTCTAATGTGAACACAATGAAGACAGCCTCGATGAGGCAGTATACTTTGTTTACAAGATGATAGTCAGACCTGATGTGATGTATGGTTTGAAGACAGTGGCACGAACAACAAGAAAGGAGGCCAAGCTAGAGATGTCAGAGCTGAAGATGCTATGATCTTCACTGGGAGTGACCAGTCCATTTACCATATAACATAGAAACTGAACATTTGACAGTATTTTGTCTGACTACTCACATTATTTTAGAATAATTCCTTATACAACAATGGACACTAGACTGAACCGAGTCTGTAACCAAATTTATGGAAGTGATTCCTTCACCCAATGCAGAGGAACTAACAGCATTACATTCTCACTGCACATGACTTTGGACACTATAGCTTCTCTGAAAAAGAAGGAAACAAATCAAAGATGCTTAACACAATTGTATAACTCATAAATGCGCACGTTGAAAGCAGATAACAGCAAGCTGGAGAAAAATGTTACTGCACTCATTTAGAAGATCTTCATTTTGCCTGGAAAATATTCAGGTGAGAAAATTACTTGCAGATTGCTGTCACACTCCCTCCTTAGTCTGTGATTCTGACAATTACTATAACTCAGGGGTGTTGATTCATTTAAACTAACATAATCTGTGTGCTTCAACCAGATTCCTGTAAATCAATTTGTTGATCAATTATTAATTCATGTATTAATGGGGATTTAGAAGAGATCTAATGTTTAATAATCCACATTTCACTGTTTTACTCTTTAGTGCAGTTGCAGATACTACATTATTCTTTCTTTGTTTTTTATGTTAAAATAATTTTATGCTGATTTTAGTATTGTTTTTTGCTGTTGTCTGGAAGCAGACAGTATCTAAGGGGATAGGGTTTTGGGGGGATAGTAGAGAAGCTACTACTTGGCTACCTCCTCCTGCAAATTGCTTGCCTCAGTTCACAAGTAAGCAATCTCCCCTTCCAACCTTTAGAACTGCCATCCCTGGACCACTGACCCTTGAAATTAACCCTGCTCTCTCTCTATCTCTATTTGGTCTTTTCAACCTTCTGAAGCAAAGACGTAAAGACAAATTGACACTTTATGGATCTGTCAATGTGGTGCTGTGTCTTGGTTTCAAGCTGACTCCCATTTCCAGTTATCTATGTCCTCAAACACTGAAACATTTAAACCTTGTTTGACAGATGTAAAAATTTTCTCATGAAAACAAACTATCTTCTCAAAAAGCACAGAGATCATATTTTTGGTGTCCTACTAAGGACCATCCTTTTTTGCAGATTTGCAAGATTTTGTGTGACACTGAAGCAACTTATGTGAAGCAATATTATCGAGCTCCAAGGACAACATACTATTGATTGTGTGCTCTAAGAAGAATTTACAAGGTGATGTTTCTACTGTGTTCACGTGGATTGTTACCCAGTGCAACAGTGTGTAATGTGAAATACAAAGCATTACAGTATGTAACAGTTTGAAATAATGCATGGCCTTTAATAAGTTGAGAAAATATGATCAAATACAAATTTACTGTAAACTTTTTACAACAGTGTGGTATGGTGCTGGATTGATTCTTAAAATAGAAACCAAAAACATTAATAATCTTGTCAAATCTTTTAATGAAAAAAAAACCCAACAACAACAATAATCAGTACAACTTTTTAATTTTCCAAATTTCTTGCCAGCAACAATCAACACAAAGGTTTCTAAATTCAAACAACTTTGACCTGTCAAAGACTATATTGATGTTTGCTGTCCAAAAACTGCTACATGAAAAATTATTCAATAAATAAACATTAGAAGAAATAAGACTACAAAATTATGTTAGATTGTCTGTATGTAGATCTTCTAGACTTTGTCATAAGGGCAGTGTAACTGTAAATAGACATGACTTTTTAAAAAACAAAAAGAAAAACATGGACCATCTAACAATGGAGTGCCTCTAATTTCAAGATACTCTTGGATAACAACACCTTCGGACTGATTCTGGTTCTGGTTTATCCAAGGGCTGGAAGGTGATTTTATTATTTACAGTTAAACTGCACCGTTTATGATTACCTAAGATATATGTTCCTAATGCAGGTGATGCACATACTTCACATTTCAGAAATAATATGCATTAAAAAGTTAAAATTTTCCTACACTCCAGGCTTTCTGGTGATTAAGTTTGGAGGGAAAAAAAACAGGGAAAGAACGTGAAACTTTCTCTGCCCAAGTTAAAATGCCACACCCTAATTATCCAACACTCAATGAGTTTGGAGGAGGGGAGGTAACACTGTGTGCTCATGTTTGCAGGGAACATTGAAAAGCTGTCATATTTCTGTATGTAAACATGAGTTTGAATTGTGTTTTGTAGGGCTGTTGCATTTTAAAAAGTTGAAAGTTGGATTTTTCAAAATTTCTGACATCTTTGGGAAGCAGCACTATTTGAGAACAGCAATAGGACATCAATTTTCTTTTATCTACTTTTTATTGTTCACCTTTGCATGCATTCAGCTGGGGTCCATAGAAGCACCTTTATATAATATAACGTAGCACCATATTTCCTATAATTTTCCTATTATACTGGGACCCAACCATGGACATGCATACACTCTAAAAACATGATAACCATTTCTAAATGTAGCATCATTTCAAACATTACAAGGCAAGTAATGAATATTAATACAGTACTTTACATGTAGATGAATTTTTACAGTACACATCAAAGAAAGTGCTAAAGTACAAAACTTCCTTGTTTTTAAGTGTTAGTTTACATGACTATAGGACACACCAATGTATTACATTTAGTACTGTCAACGTTAACACGTTAATACGGCCGAGTTAACCCGGTCATCACGATTAATGCGATTACAATTTTTAACACACTCAACCCGTCTGGAGTGCAGAATGGACAAACTTTGAACAAACTGCCAGAAATGCATTGACAGACATTTCAGGGATTTTGAGTCAGTCTGTGCTCCAGATGGGTTTATTGTTAATCGCATTAGTATTGAGTTAACACATATAAGCTGCATTAACGCTTTAACGCCGAATAACCCCTTGCACAGATTAATCTGTGTTATTTGCCAATTTGATGCGTTAACGCTAACAGCACTAATTACATTACAGGAATATAAATTTACACGCTTGCACATTTTCGGTATTAAGTTAATTTTTAAAAAATTAGCAAACATTTCTATCCCTACATTTCCCACTTCAAAACTCTGATGATGAAAACTACAAACAACAGCAGCAGGTCTTCTTCAGTACGTGTACATTCACATCACTCTGCCTGCACAACCACAACCATATAAACACATACAGTTCAGAGTTATATCCCTGTTTCTTAAAAAAAAATTAAAAATACTATGGTAAATTATGATGGATATTAATATATTATCCAAATTTATAGCAGTGATCCCAGTAGTTTTCAGATGACTATACTGAATCTTTGCTTTCTGCTAAAACAAAGCACAGGAATAAAAATCAGAAGAGATACATTGAAACTGTGAAGATGCTTTAAGGTGCCAGGGTTTGAAACATTAGCTCCAGTTAACAGTCCAGATTTATTTTTAATCAAGCTATTTATTAAAGTCCAAGCTGTAGCCCTCAGCCTCTAGCCTTATCTTTTCTTTTACTGTCCATGGATGTTGAGATAGTTTCATCTGATATAAAGAACCATACCAGTAGTTGGCTTGTGGGTTGAAAAAATATACCTTAAAAAAAATAAAGCAGTGATTCCCACCATAATCAGCTGGATATTTTATACAATAAATTAGATGAATTAGGGCATGCTAAATTTTACCTTCATACTATGAAAACTGTCAAAGTTGCAGGCTCTCAAAGTGCATAAGTTCATCCAGAATTTTTTAGCCCTCATAACTTACAACTTATACAAGATATAGCAACAGGAGATTTACAATTTTTGTAGAAGGGCCTCGATCACATGTACAGTTTGAAACAGAAAAATAGAACTGCATGGAATTTAAGTTTCATAGGAATTGGATATTTTCCACCACGGTTTAGTGCAGTTAGTAAAAGACATCTGTATGTCAAAAGAATACAGATACAAGCAATAAAGCAACAAACTGAAAAGAGAAGCAAACCAATGTTGTTTCTTCATTTGACAGCTAAATTTTACATTTAAGGGTGTGGAAAATATGACTGTATTATAAAATTATTTTGACGCAGAAGGAATCAAGGAAAGAAGAAACTTGGTATCAAAATGTATGTAAAGGAAAAGGAAAATGACTTTTCAGATGCTATAAGATTTTTGACTACCACCAATCCCAAATGGTTATATGACCCTTGAAAAAGTACATTTTTGAAAAATGTTAAAGTTTAGTTGACATGAAACTGAAAGTGTTTTCTCTGTAAACTACAATGTGCCCCACGATATTGATCAAATTGCTCAAATTTCATTTTAAAAACAAAATCATGCTAAACAAAAGTACCACTTTGTTCATTTGTTTGTAAATTGTGACAGATTTTAACTTTGTACCGCAACCTAAATTAAAATATCATGTCGCAAACTCCTGTACTTATGAAGTTATGAGGGCTCAAACATTATGGAGAAAAAAAATACTGCTAATTAGTAAAATTTTGGACCCACCCCATGTACTTCCAGCTATAACTTAAACAGTCATTTTTGTTTTTTGACTGATTTTCTATAGAAAGCCTCGGAATGAAGCTAAAGAGCAAATAAATGATAAACAGATTTGTACTTATGTAGTGGTTTTGTACTCTGAGTACTCAAAGTGGTCAAATATGGCTGCATAAGATGTTCCTTGTGCTTTCATACTTCAATGATTGTGATTCTGACAAATTATGACGTATATGATAAGGTACTGTTCAGAGCAAGCTTGACAACACGTAATTTAAACAAGAAAATTACACTTTTAACCTCGGAAGCAAACAAATAAAATTCATACAAATTTAAGGTACTAAATTTTCATGTTTTTAAGGTCTTCTTCCGGTAACTGGCAAATTGGTCTCAAGAAGTGTTTGAAAGTTTGTTTGGGCCTTCTTTTTTTCTTTTTTTGTGTATCAAAAGTTGGATGCACTGTTACAAATTAGAAAGCTCAGTTTAGTTAAACTCAATAACCATTTTGTTTTCCAATTTTTTACTATCTAACCACTATTATTGATTACAGCAGGTACAGTATTTTCTGTCAGGAATATCTACACCTTATATCCACCTTTCTAAATTATGTATCTACAAAGTTTTCTGAACAGAACAATGCATTCTGGAACCAACTGTAGGAAAAATGGAAAAGAAAATGGAAAACTATACAGCAGAATGAAAAACCTATTACTTTGTAGATTTATCTAATATTTAATGCAAATTGCTATTTGCATTAAACTGTGCTACAGCACAACATAGGTTTAGAATTCAAAAAGGACTTTTCAAGTGACTAGGTGTAGTCGCAAGAGAATACAACTAAAATATTTTTGTTATGTGTCAATTATTATTCAAAGTAATGCCATATTTTAAATTTTTTCACCAGTAGTTTCATGTTCAAGTATGGTTATCTTCACATTGTTCATGTCAACAAATTAGAATAATCCTGACATGAACATGTCATTTGACATTATTCTGTGAGATTCTGGAGTCTTGGTAAATATGATAATGACAATTTAATATAGCATTTGCATGAATATACACAAATAGATGTTAAACAATTGTCTTCTCAAAAGACAGTAAAGCTGTCAAAAACCAACACAGACAATGATAGGAGTTTTTAAGCACACATCATCAGATTCTACAAGCAAAGAACTATGATTGTCACTTTACACCAAAGGCATAGCTGGAGATGATTCCTCTATGTCAACTAATTACAAAGCAGCAGAACAAAAGTGCAGCTTTTATTTAAAGTGCTATTGATTTTGGAATTTCAAAACAAATATCCATCATAACTTTAAACAATGTCACATTCCACCCCGAAGATAATACTTTGTCTTTGGCCTCAGCCAAGTCACTGACATAAGCAATATCTTGGGTAGATGAGGCAATTTTCCAAATTCTGTGACAATCAATGTTAAATCACATTTCACTAATGAGTTAATTAAATTTCAAGTAATTTTTTTTTAAATAAACTGTGCTTTGTACCCAGGTTTATATATAATTTGCCATTTATATGAAAATAAAACAACTCACACTCTTCACTAGATCATACAACAAACACACCAAACCAGTCCTGTGCTTTCAAGCACAAAGGCATCCCAAGAATTGACTACTAAAACTACAAAAAATCAAAATCAAATCAAAACTCTTTTTTAAAGTTATTCCTCTTTTCCCTTCTTCATTTCACCAAATCTCAAATCCATTAAACAGATATGACACCTGCACTGAGACAAAGAGCCCAAAGCAGACATGAGGTATCAAATATTAACTTTTGACTTGTTTCTGTTCTGATATACACTTGACAATTAGCTCTGACACTTCTTCATATAAGCATCAGCATCTCGTGGGAAATATGACTTCCATGAGTATTTAAAAAGCTGCCCACCTCAGTCAAAATAAATTTCCAACAGTCAACGTATTTTAGCTTGTTAGGACCTGCACGTTATTAATACTGTCTAATCTCAAAGGGTGTACCTCAACTCCAGAGGTACTTTCCTTGTAATTTGCATATTAGAAAAGAATATCATGTTTAGCAAATGACTCCCTGTTTGCTGATATTACCATTTGTTTCTTTTTTTATAACAGAATTGATGTTGTCACTCACAGTAAAATACTGTATTGGGTTTTAGTGGTAGTGGGAAGTGAAAGAAAGCTACTGGAATTAAGTTATTCATGTTAAGATTAAGCATTAGCATGAACCTATTTAATTGATTGAGTTTATGCTTTAAAATCTACTAAAGATAAAACTAGCTTTACCATGTGCACATTTAGAGTTGAGGCATTTCCATTTTTAGGTTTTCTCTTTTTAAAAATATTAAGTTTGATCTATGTTTTCGCCTTGTCCTGATATGATGCTCAAGTCAAAGTCTGGCTTGGGTTCTTTGTCAGTGTGACCAGCTCTGCTTTCATGCTGGTCACAGAATACAAACATGGGCAAATATACAGCAAAATACATCCAAGCTCAAATGACTAGCAGCACTTGGATGGATTTTAAAAACTTAAAGTAAAAAATGAACTTACAAGACATTTACACTTTCAAAAGATTTCATCGCTTGCTCATCAATAGGCAGCAAGGAAAGGTAAAATACACGGTTCTGCTGGCACAAGCATATTGGTATAAAGATTTTTTTATAGAACCATTTGAGCTTGATGTTGAGCCCTTTTGATCCCAACATCCCCAAATTACCAGTAAGCACTGGGGTATTTGCTGACATCAAGGTAACAAGCCCAGTTTATACCTTGACTTTGATCTGTTTACATCATACTAAAAAAAAATACAGACCTGAGCTGTAATACTGAAAACTGGGTATCAACATCCTCAAACGAAAATGTGTGAAACCATTTTCATAGCACCACATAATGTAACACATTAAACAGGAAGGTAACTAAAGTGTCAAATTTGATGTTTAATTATTCCTCCTAAAGCCACAAATAAATGATGAAAACTTGTAGAAACTGCTTGGTTGTAACAAGTAAAAGCCAAAAGGTTTGAAAAAAAAAAAAAAACGGAGGCTTGTTTGTCTAGGTCGAAGTGCATAGACCTCTCTCCTATTTTAGAGCTTTTCTACCATCAGTGTACTTCAATTATATGTTTCAAATTCATGTGAGCAAGAAAACGTACAAAACAGCCATGCTCCCATCAGTCATGCAACATGGTGCATCTTTTTTTAGGTCTGCTTCAGGCTCTGTCAAATGCAGAGAAGACACTGAATGACAGAGGATGCAGCTTTGCAGCCACTAAAGAAAGCATATTACCATGTTGTGTGTTCAATAGAACACATGTAAAATACCTTTCCTTCTGTCAATATATTATGTAAATTTAAGTATTAGGATATAAATATCATAAAATAAATAATGTAACTCCAGTGACACAGTTACTCTCTAGAGATGTGATATAAGATTTGTGTGTATTTCCAGATAGCTGTCAGTGTTTTTTATTCTTCTGTTGAGCTGTATTTTAGGGTTGCTGAATGAACATATATTGTTGTTTTCTAGTTTTATTAACCATTTTTAAGGTAATTATATTTATTCATCAAGCAATCTATTCTGTCAGCAAATTCTACAAGACAGTTCTTTTTCAAGTGTTGCAATGCAGATTTCCAGCAGAAGTCTAAATCAGGCTTAAGTGCTTGTGTTGGATAGAATTACTGGACTTGGATTGCAGTAGCTATAAAGTTCATTAATTCATTTTACCTCCCCCATTTTTATGAATGCAACACACACTATAACTGCAGGGTAGTCTTATCAAAAACCAGGACATTGTGTAGTGCTTTGTGTCCTTGTAATTTAAAGCAGGTTTCTACAGCACATGTCTCCCCCATCATTATGCTGCCGAGGTAAGCAGCAAATCAACACAGTGCTACATTTTACACATTTCAGGGTGATCCAGCCTGGTCATTTGCACAGATTTGACTGGCCTAAAGTACTGAACTGCAGGAAAAGATGTCACTAAATAAATTTTTGCCAGCATTATCATGGACATTTAAAGCAACGTAAACTGGAACTGTTAACATGAATGGAAAAACTTCCAGTATAGCCATTAGCTGGACGAGTGAAAAGGCAGCACACACCAACAGTATGTGATTAATGTCACAATATATGTCTTATTTTTCTCCCATCCCCCCAAATCTAAACTGGCAGCATTAATGTGTTATAACACTCATTTCCCATTTCAAAATCTGATTCCTGTAATTTAATTTCTTTTCCACTTGTCCAGTTGGGTTGCAAGTGTTCAATAATGCTGTGTGTATTGCAGTAAGTTCCAATACATGAGGCATTCTCTTCACTAATAAAGGTTAATATTTTTTCTCTGTATAATTTCTTAAATTGTACCAATCACAAAAAATACTATACTGAACACATTAACTCAGTTTATTTAAACTGGCAAAATGTCT
>VURO01021254.1:0-12563 GCA_015108175.1 Pelvicachromis taeniatus
TTTATATATATATATATATATATGAGATATATATATATATATATATATATATATATATATATATATATATATATACAACTTTAATGCTGATTTTAATGTTTTATGTAATCACATGTATTCAGTCAAGCATGAAGTTGCATCACAACTGAAATATAAATATGTTTTCATGACTGATTAATGATTGATTAATTCATGAATGATTAATTGAGCTTGATGACTTCCAGAAGTGCACAACCCTTTGATTTTTCTTCCTGAGCCACAGATTGATGTCTTCTTGGGCTTCACAATGCCCTGGCATTAATAACAGCTAAATTACATAGCATAATACTGAAATTGGTTCACTTTTGAATTGTTTAAAAGATTTGGGAAAGTTCAGCAGCTGTGAAACGCTTTTTTAACAGCTGTAACAACAAAGTGTTTTGAATGTCCTACACCTCTGATGCTCTCCTCCAATGCAGAACTCACATTTCAAGCTACAAGAGAAAATTTCTCAGTCACTTTAATGGCTCAGTCACACTGGAGTAAGAATACAATAGCAAGCTCCTTGTAGCTTGGAAAAAATCACTGGGTAACCAGCGACTGATTTTTTTTTTGCAGTTGGAGACAGATTGCAAGAAGTTACAGTCACCACCTCGTCACCTAGAAGTCGAGTATGTAACACCCACACATTTAATATAAAACAACTGCACAGATCACCTGTTGGGCGATTGTCTCCCAACAATAACTGATGTCTTATTTATAAATGAGACAGATTACAACTCTTCAGTGAATCCGAATTAGCTTGAATTGCAGAGTCTAACTCGTCTATGACATGTCTCTTTGCAATAGCGGACTTGACTCAACAGTTTGCCAGTTGGTCGTACTCTGATTATATTCCTATTATTAAAGAAGCCAAGTGCCTCTTTGCAGTTACATTGCAGTCCTGTGACAACTACGCCACTATTTTTGAATTTGTGTTTAAAATCCATAAAGATCTGGCTGGACTCTGAATGCAAGCAGTTAAAATGAATTTCTTTGTATGTAGACAGTCACAGATTTTTCGATTTTCTCAGAACATAAATCGGCCGGCTCATACGTCAAGTGAGGATGAGCAGGTCTAATGTATATCACGGCTCTTTAGCAGATCTTAGTTCTCTGCCTGTGACACAGATGCAAAAAGATACTTTAGCTTTAAAAACCGTGTCTGCTTGCCTCCACACATTATGTATGTATAACTTAACTAATGAGATTATTTCTGCCTTAAAAGCAGCTTTTACTCTACAAAATGTTTACATACCTAACAGTACTATGAGGTAAAAAGCTTTACTCTTATTTGTATTTAATGTTTTAGAAACAATATTTATTTATTGATTGGACATTTAGGTTAGTTTAGGTGTTTCAGTGCATTCAATAAAACATGATTATGGCACAGGTTTAAGGTCAGAATGACATCTGTACCATTACTTGGTCCATATTAGCATAAAGATGGTAGTAAGAGTCAAAAAGGTTAAAGCACAAATACTGACATTAACAGACATTATACATGACGGTACCAAACACGAGACAAATACACTGTGGAAAGTTTGGGACTGCTTTAATCGCTGTTCACCAGGTTATGCACAACATTTTCATGACATTTCCAAAAACACACCAGTTATTACTGTGACTTTGCGTCATTTACCTTAACCTAAATGGAACCATGTTGTGCATTGTAGTGCTGAGAAGCGGCACTTGGATTTTAAGTGTAGCAATTTATCCTCCCGCGCTGTCCTGCTGATTTCCAACCATCCATCAGCACAGTCAGTGGGAGACACAGCATGTCACACCATCTTTACTGGGAGAGACACCGATGCTCGAGAAGAGATACGAGGGAGACGTGGCTGGAAATGTTGATGGGTACTTTGCTGCTTCTGCTAATTGTACCTTTTCCAATTTTGTATGACACTACATGTCTACAAAACAGACTGACAAGAGGTTTTTCCTCAAAGCTCATTAAAAATCCCACTGTTTAAAACCAAACCTCGAAGACAGCTACTCCGGCGGTGAAGGTGATGTCTTCAAATAGTGGTTTTGCCCAACTAACAAGGTAGAATTAATAGAAAAAGCACTTAAATACAGAAAAGCTGAAAATCTTGCATTAGCTCTTGTGTGTCTATAATCATGTTCAGTTCTACTTCTAGTATTAAAAGGGTAAATAAAAGGTCAATCATGAACAAATAATGTTGTTTTCCTTGTGGCTTTCTAGCAACATAAATGCATGTCATTAGCATCTTATTACATACCAAAGCTATTTATTAACGGTTGTTATTCATCCTACATTTACATGCTGTTTGCACCAACACGCAAAGTTACAGAGCCCGGTTAAACTGTGGATTTCACCACAGAGCTGGGTTGTAATCGGATTATTATCTGACTCCAATATAGAACTGAGGTTAATAACACCTGCAGTAACTACGTCGCTATATATGGTGAATTTTCTAACATATCTATTTCAGAAGTTAATGGACATTTCTGGCAAATATTGATTTCTCTGTGTAGACGGCAACTGATTTTCAATTATCCCCAATATATCACAATTAATGGTGTATTAGCATGATTCCCAAATCGACCACCAAACTGATAGCAGAGTCTTGTCACTCTTCTGGATCTCATTGCCGTTATCGCCTTCTTGATACCCCAAAGTCGCTTTGAAAACAGCAGTTGACTGTGAGTAGCTTTGAGTTGTTGCCTTTGTGATTGACTGTATTGCCTCTTTGGATGCCGTAACACTCACAATTGTATGGTGTCTCTTTAAGACAACCTAAGTTAAGGGTTAGTGATGTCACATGTATGAGCCACTGCCTTCTATTAGAGTATGGGAGAAACGTGCTTGTACGTATGGCCTGAGACGGACCTTAAATCTTCACTTCCCTAACTCAAGGTAACGTTACGGGTTGTGTGAAGTCTGCTTGCTTCATGTCCGATAAGACAGCAGATGTTGAACCGAGCCTCGTAAGGCTGGTGAAGAGAATGTGTATTAAAAGACAAGCACTGTGGAGTATTTGACTGTCTTGCTAAGTGTTTTTGCTGCCTCCTCTCAACCACTGAATACAACCCACGTTACAATGCACAGTAGTGAATTTCTGTATATTACACCTTACCTACACTAATTTAAATCAGTAGATTATACATTTTATTTTTTTGGTTAGTGGTGCCTCTTGGAGCATTACCTAAAAATTAAATGGCACATACCTCTGTCTGTGCATTGTTCCAATACACTTTTTAAAAGCAGCTTGCTAACCAAGCCTTCTAACAGTCAATTATGGCTCCAAAACACCCGCCTGATGACAGCCAAAATTTAAACATCTGACTAACCATCACACCTCTGCGATAAAACAAAATAACAGTGGCTATGTGTTTGCACATCTGTGTGGGTTTTTCTATTTAACTATGGGACTCTAGCCCTCTCGCATCAAAAGGCTGCTGGTATTAACCCCCTTTTGTTTATATGTTACTCCTCAGTCCAGTGAGCAGATGACCAGAATGGGCACAGGATGGTGATTCAGCTCTTGGCACTTTATCTTCGGAGGGCTTTGTCCCAGTGCATAATGCTTGTGCTGCGACTCCACACGCATGCACACACTTCCAAAGAAGCCCAAGACGGATTTGCCGTCCTAAAAAATAGTCCACTAATGTGCAGAGGCTTTGTGTGTTATTTTGGAAATGAACTGCCTGGGGGGTATTCTGAAATAAATAATAAAAACCCCAATAATATGAATGTTTTAAAATTCACATATCCCGACTGGACACAATGCCGTATGCCTGCTCTTGACCTGCAAAGAAGAGCAATGAATATGGTAATGATGTTGAAAGTAGGAATGACATTCTAATTCTCTCCCTGCTGTGCTCAGAGGGCTCTTTGTGGTTCATTTGCTGTGTATTTGCCTCATGTAGCCGTGCCGCCTCTCCCTAAATGATTTGGATCTTTTACAAAACCTTTCGTCTCATTAGTGTATAAACCCAGTGTCATCAACACCAGGGGCAGCAGCCATTTGTGGTGGTTAACAGACAGAAACAAAGCTGAGATTTTTTTTGCCACGAGGACTTGACATTAATCTGCACGTCTTATCCCACTCAGCCTGATCTCCTTGCCTCGGTTTTGTACACAGACGCACCAGTGATTCCTTATTTTTCTTGGCAGGGTGGAACATTTACTGACAGAGTTTAAAGCCATTGGGGGACATTTGAAACGCATACAATTAATTACTTATTAGCGCTTACAGCGGTATCTTAAAGGAGAAGCAGATTTTTGAATATCTGTGACAAATTAGTCAGAGTTCAGTATGTCTGTGAAGCTTACTGATGACATTATGTTTCTGGAGGCAAACAACTCTGCTAAAACAGGACATTTGGGGTTCATAAGCATGGCAACAGCATTACTCACAATCCAGTAAACTGAATGGCTGCTGGTAGTAGTAGTAGTAGTAGTGTGCCCCCCCCTACTACTTCAGGAGTTTCAAACATAAGGCCCAGAGGCCAGAAATTTGGCCCACTGAAACAACTGTTGAAAAACTGTAAGTGCATACAGTTTTGACTTGTAACTGTACTTTTATCTTTTAATGCTATCGTTTAATCTTTCCTACTGATAAACATTTTATTCAAATAATTAAATGAAAGAAAAGTTCTTGGGTTTTTTTTTTTATATGTAATATAGAAATTTACTTTGAACATTTTTTTACTCTAAAGACTTTTCTGTGAATTGACAAAAAACACCCTTTTCTGCTTTTTTACAGAAAAAGCAGACCCCCTTTGAGCCCAAATATTTGGGCTCAAAGATTTATTATGTTTCCTACTGAAACATCTCTTTATTATGCAGATGACATACTGCAAAACTTAGACTTCTTTTCCTTATGTTGAGATATCTCAAGATTAAATGTGCAGTCAAATGACAAAAATTAGACTTTCACTGGTCCCACTTAAGATGATAGAAGGTTGTATGTGGTTTGACATCCCTGCCGCACATATTTGACTTGTCATACATAAGGCTCGAGCAGAATATACATCTGACTGTGAAGTTACAAAACAAGGTGAATATCATTTGCTATTCAAAACCACACAAATGGTTGATACTGGACCAAGGTGCAAAGGCCTCAAGAAAAACCTACATACTTCATGTCTAGCTTGGCAGCTAGTGTAGACATCCCCCCAGTTCACTCATGAAAGCAGGGGGTGTATAAAGTCTTGTATTCTAACCAAGACTGCCAGGTGCGTGTAGGGTGGAGATTGTCCCACCTCCACTTTACATCATTGTTTTACATTCTTTGATAAGTGATCCAATTTTTTATTATTCCTGTCCACTCAGTTCATTATGAAGTCTTTTTGTGTTGTGTTGACTGTTTTTTTTTTTCATCTCCAAGGGCCCCTGAAATTTAACCAAACTTCAAAAGATAACAAACAATCTGAGCTTTGTTCAACATACTATTTTAACTATGTGTTTTCTGTAAAGTGTGTTTACTTTATTTATTTATTTTGCACATTTAAGGGTATTTGTGTGTTAATTTGCACCTTTTTGTCCCCACTGTGAAGAGAAAGATGGTGGCGGTGGCTTGAAGGTAGGTAATCCCATCTTTCTTTGGCAAGGTTACCCTGTAAAAACCCTGCTCTCAGCCTCTTCAGACGGTAATTTTGTCTTTACTTTTTGAACCCCCACCACCCACCCACTTATCAAATGAAACTGCTGCCTGTGTAACTACAAACTATCCCAAAACTAGACGTTTCTTGTGTTTGCCTTTAAAAGCAATATGCCAGTAATAACAGGAATTTCACACAGAACATTTAGCCAATCACCAGTTCTCCCAGGGCAGTTTTTTTGGTACTCATGTTGATTGCCTGGCAAAATAAAAAATAAAACAAAATCCTGGAGGCCACTGTGCCTCTGGACCGTGTCCCTCATGGGGATAAAAGTGGGTCAGATCAACTGCCACCTCCCCTCAAGTTTTTAGGTCTGCCTGTTGTGAGTTTCGCTGCCAGTGAGTCGAGCCCGGCTTTTCTGAGGTCACCGTCACAAAATGTGAAAACTGTCATCCATTCATTACGCTTGAGCTCCACTGTGGAGCTTATTACCTGTGTAATCAAGAACCTCATAGAGACCTGTCAGCGCCTCCCGCTACATGACAGATCAACTCTGTGAAAAGCAATATTGTCCACATAATATCCCTCTTTTATGAAATGACTGCTTCTCTAACAGAAATAAGAGGCTGGATGACTGAACACAAATAGCATCTGCGCAACATAATTGTATTAGCACCATTACTGTCTTTTGTAATCTGTGATTTGATGAATATTTCACAATTTAAACACAAACAGTTGTGAATATAAACCAGTGAGAGACACAAAATCTGGGCAAGCTTTTTTTGTGAATAAAGGTAAAAGGTTCCAACATCAGTGTGTGGAGGAGCATTGTGTGTTACCAGCTAATCTCTAGCTGTCAGTTCTGCTTAAAATGGGGAGTTAGCTAGCCCAGTGAGGGACAGTGTGTTCATGCGCCGCATCTATTATCTGTCACACAACATCTGGCACCAGGAAGTTGATGTGCTTCCTCATTCTGCTTTTTAAAACTCAGCCGCTGGGAAAAAATAAAGCAGATGGATATCTGCAGGGGCTGTATTCAATCAAGTAGAAAGAAAGAAACAAATACAGAGACAAACTAAATCCCAATAGTATACCTTCTCTTTACCAGGCTCGACCACCATGATATATCCCTGTGAGATTGCTCTCAAGCTTCAGTGATCAAGCAACTACGAGAGGAAAATGTTGTGCAAAACCTGGTTTGGGTCCTGTTTAATCTCTGGAGCGATACAAACTTGGACCTCAGAGGCTGGGTGTGGCCATACTTACAAGGAAGGATCTTTCTCAACAACGACACACACTGAGAGAGATTTGGAGAACAGATCCTTACCGTATTCTCTGTGAAATTGTAATCCAGGGAGTACTGTAATTTGCCCAGTTTCTGGTCCTCCTTGGGCTCTGCCTCTTTCTCCGTTTCAGTCAGCCCTGTCTCCGCATCCTCCTCATCCTTCAAGGCCTGAAGGAGACACCCACCAAGAGTCAGTGTCGCCTGTTTGTCGCTGGTGCTAGCACCCTGCCAGCCATTCCCCGCCCAGGTCCTGTCACCGGACCTACTCCTGTAAAAGCTCCCACTTGTTTTATGGTATACAAGGGGGAAGGGGGAGGGGGGGGGGAGCAAGCACTAAAACACCATAGCAGTTAACACCAGGACATGCTGTGTGATGCACTAAAACCCCGGGCCTGGTCCCCCGATGGTGCTTTTCTATCAATCTCTAGATTTTTCAGTCTGAAAGGGGGGAAAGATCAAATGATGGCGCCAGAAATGAGAATGGGAAGGCATTAGTGAAAGAAGAAGGGTGGAGGGTGGAGAGAAACTAGAGAGAGATGATAGAAAGAGGCAGAGAGAGAGAAAGAGAGAGATGCCTCTAGAAAAGATCACAGTAAGACAATTCCCTTGATGTTATTTCAGGCAGATCAAGTCTCTGGCAAAAACACATATCAACTGGGAACTGTCCGAAGTGGCAGAGAGTGAGAAGTGAAGTTGCCCTTTCCTAGACTGACACTGAGGTGAGGATAGCAGGTGGTGGCTCTGGTGATAGTGAAGGGGAGGCTGGGGCTGGGGGGTGGGGGGTGGAGGAGTTTGTTATAAGAACAACATGCGATAGAAGAGGCAAAGACTAGTTCTCAAGGTCATTCATTCAGCATCAAAAGTTGCCTTCCAAGAAGTCTCTTTCACTAGGCATGCAGAGCATTCTCTGTTGTACAAAACAGTGCTCTTATGTGAGTCCCCATTCCCAAAGTTTGGTTACATCCGCAGACATACAGTCGCATTGTCATCATAGCCCTAAAGGTTGAAAGTTACCCCCTACGCCGATGGTAGCTAGAAGCATCATGCCAGCGGTGGGTGGGTAGATGTTGGTTAAAGTGGTTGTAATGTACCTCCCTGCTCCAGTTTGTCAAGTTGTGAAAGCAAAAGGCTGAACAACACTGACTGCTTTTAAAATTTGCCAATGAGCCACCTGGTCTCTGTCTTCGGTGAGCAAATCCAGTGGGAGCGTTGTTTTTTTCATTTCTTTTTTTAAAGACAGAAAAAGAGAAGCGGGTAAAATGATTGAGGAAATAATATTCCCTAATTTAACAAAAGCGTTTCCTTTAAACCAACTTGTACGCGACTTTGCTACACCTGGGTTGACAGATGTGATGCAGATGCTGTGAAGCTTCATTTTCATCACTAAGCTTCAAAAGAGCTTTTACTTGTAGGGCCTCTCAATCATTCTAGTTTGCTTGCCACCACTCGTTTGAAATGCAAATGAAAGATTCAAAAGGCAGGAGACTTTAGCTTGGCACAAGGATCAGTGTGGTTCAACCTTGTCAATGCGCACCCAGTGTTTCTTTCATACATATATATGTGCATATGCAGCTTGTACACACATATATGCAGTCGATATACATGTACTGTATGCATAGTTACATATATTTGGTTCTATGGGAGTAGTAGTTGTTTTCAAGAGGCTATAAAAAAAAAAACGTCAGAGCAGCAGGCTTAAGAAGATCCAACAGCAATTAGGAACCTACCGCCAGTGACCATCCCGAACAGTCATCAGACACAACACAGATAAGGAGGACATAGAAGGAAGAAACACAAATTAAAACAACCACACACAGGAGTTAACACACCAGAGTCTGGGCACACCAGGAGAAATGACCGTCTGCCTCGGAAGTGGCAGATTCACCAATCTCAGAGATTAGCTATTAGGGTGTCCAATAACTGATGTCTTTTATTTTGATTAATGCCTCTTTAGTTATAATTTTAAAAGCTGGATGGTACAAAGATGGGAAGACTATTGGACATTAATGAAAACTCTTGTAATCTAACAAGTTGCTGTACTGCGGCAGATTAAATGACCTTGGTGGTTAATAAAGTTTTCTGCTCTTCACTATTATCTAAGAAAATAAAAGACTCTTTAACATTTAAGTTATAATTAGCTCTTTTTCCAAAAAAGAAGGTGGTCAAACGAACTAAGAAAACAATGTCAGTGGTTTCCGTCTACGTGTGTCTGACAGCAAGGGTGTTGCATCAAATTAAACGCACTGGGTGCACGATTCCACCGAGGACGGCATTATAACGACGCTCTGCTGGTGCAATTAGTGTGCTAGCTCCATTTGAAGTGTCAGCGTGTCACAGTTTCCTCTTTCTGTGCAGTTGAAAGGCAGGAGTTTCGCCATTTGAGTATCGTTTGGTGACGTCATTTCTCTGGGTGGATACCACTTCATTACACAGCAAACGTTACTCACACTCTTCAACAAGTGAGCAGGTCCTCATATGACCAAAACCATAAAAAAATATTTTTTAAACATGAATGGAAAGCACAAAAATTATAAGCAGGAGGAAAAATAAAAGAAGCTGAAAGGTTCTCTTAAATATGAAGCCACCTTAAGTGACTTTAAGTTCCTTTAGTAAAACACAAAAAAGGCTGAATGCATCTCTTTGGCTGCAATAAACACATAGAAAATATATGTGGTACAGTAGCAGCTCTTGCACTGAAAAATGCAACTTATTGAGAGCTATTCACAGTAATTAGTAACGTGACTGCTGCACAGTCCTGGATGGCAAAACACTGGAAAATCCAAAGAACTGCAGCATAAAAATGTCAATTCTCTATCAGTTTCAAAGCAAAAATAGTTGCTAAAAACAGCGGCAATGCTTTAAATATATCGTAAGGAGAGAACTTCTCCTTAGACTGCCGTGTATATATTTTTGATGTAGAAGGGCAAACTGTTCTGACGACACGGTTGCGAACACCGACGCAACGGGCGAGTAGTCATTACTGTTTTACTTCTTTCGAGTCAGACGTGTAGCCAGTAAATTCTTCTCGGATGAATTCACACGAAATTACGTCACAGGGACCCTTAGTGGACTTGTAAAAAAAAAAAAAATAGCTTGAGTAGAAAAACACTGTATCATTGTAGGGTCTTTGCCTAACAATATAAAACTCCTTGGCTGTCTGATGTTGTCATTATTATTATTATTATTAACTATTAATAGTGAGTGTTACTAAAGCAGGTCATAAAGCTCATTATAGTTACCATTCCAAGGTAGTACTAACAAGATCTAGTTTTCATATGCAGTAACAATGTCATAGTATATACATGTAATCCCTGTGACCTCAGCTTCAGACAGTTTTTTCTACTCTTAGCTTTGTATAGTGCTAAAGACAGGAAGGGCATGTCAGCACACATTCCTGACTGTGAACATTGGTTAAAGAAGGATTATTGTGAACATCATGTAAAGCTATGGTAGTAGAGCTCAAGATAAAAATATGTCACTGGAAATTTAGCATACTATGTCCGTTTTAAAGGGCACAATATGCTGGACAGAAGGATTGAATGTGTTTGCGATCCGTGTTATACTGTTAGCTTTTCTAGAAACTGTAAACAAACCGAGTCACTCCTGCATTCAATAAAAAAAACAACTTATATTTGGGTGGAAACAGCTGAGAGAAAAAAAGTCTTGTTTTGCCATCCAGGTGGGCGTTACTATGATACTATGATGTCACGTGGAAACTGTGCATGTATTTTGCAGCTGAAAATATTCTCTTAATGAATCAATGAGGTGGTGAACCAAATTTGTAAACATACAGATCAGAATCAGATTTCCTAAAATTGTAAGAAAAAAAAAAAGAAAAAATATTTCGAACACAGCAAAAAACATGAAACAGTAAACATTACTGGATTGATTCATTTCGAACAGGGTCTATAATTACAATATCTTGGCATTAAGCTTCCTATTCAATTAAGATTGTAGGGAAGGTCATTTTTCTGAATTTTAATAACAAAAGTTTAAAAAGTCATTACCTCGGTTTTGGTCCCATCTATGACGTCCTTCATGTTGATGGCATTTTTGCCCTTGTCTTTGCCCTTCTTTTTGTTTTTCTTCTTGAATATCCATTTTTTGCAGACACAGAAGCAGCAAGCTAACACCAGGATGATGGCCACAAAGGCAATTGAGACGATGGCCCACGATGGCACTGTGAGAAGGACAAACAGCAAAGAGATGTTCAGATGTAGCAGTGAATCTCAGAGGCAAGTGAAAAACATTTCAGTGAACACTCTGAACCAAAGACATGAAATGTAGAGATTGTGCCAAATTACAGGTGAGCTAAAAGCAGGAAAAATGTGTGTGACTACAGAGTTGGTACAAGAGATCAGCACCTAAGTCTATCAAAAAGTGTCAAGACTCCTAAATATCAGACCTGACTGAACGGCTTCAGCCAATTTAGTGGAAGTAACAGATGTTGGCATTTTCCACTTGCCATTTAAACAAAAGATTCTCAGACGGCTGACACTTTCACGGTAATCACCGGCAACACAGAACTTGCTTTGGAGGGAGAGCTGTGGTGAATTGGCAGGGTGTGCCCGAGAGGTATTAGCAGAGGTGTGACCATGACCATCCACTGATGCAGTAAAACCAAACGGGTTTCACATTGTTCTGATGCTTTAAGATTTCATATTACCTTTAAAAAAAATTTAATTAATCTTTTGTGTTGAGATTTAAGGTAATGGAAGGGGGGGGGGGGTAATCTCAGTGGTTACATTAAACCTGAACATTTATAAGATAAAAAGTTGGAGAATAACTTTTTGGACCAGCCTGTCTTCTTCTTTAATTTAAAGGATTTTTTTTACCACCTGTAAGTTAAATTTCCAATGGACTAATTTTGACCTTTTCAAAAGAAAAAAAAAGAAACAAAAATGTTCTATTATTATCCCACCATATTATTGTCTATCCCACCATCAAAACAGTATAATCAATGGTTCCACTGATGCCAATTTTTGTGCCAGGCGGAATAATAAAATGTATTTTATTACATATGCCATTGCTTGTTTCTTTTTTGCACAATTTGGGATTTTTATCCTGATATTAGGTGGAGAGACTGAGAGATGTTTATCTGAATCAAATTCCTAACTGTAATTTAGAGACACTAACAGGGCTGACGACACACCAGAGGAACGTCTTATTTATTGCATCTGTGCTGAATTAAATAAAACAATAACAGCTTAGTGTTAGTGTTAATTGTTTTAAGATGTAAATTAACTTTACTTTTAAACCAGAAGCTGATTTGTAAAGAAAAAGCTGTTGTTCATCCTCCCACAAGCAACTTCTACTGTAACATCTGGTTATGCTACCTAAAATGTCCCTATAGAAATAACACATTGAATAAGAATAATTCCCAACTTTGCTGCTTTTGTTTTTCATATTTTCTATATACTGGATCCTGCTTTGCTCCTTGTTAGTGTTAAAATCCAAAACATAACAAAAAGTAGCCAACTAGTGTAAAAAACATGATGATTTTCCATGTTTTTGAGTCAGCAACCACCACCGTTCTATTCAGATCAAATGTCGACACTAGACAAAAACAAAAATAACAGCATGGTATATTACTTACATCATAAAGAAGTAGTGAAGTAAAAACACTGTTTTAGAGAAGAAAGACAAAAAAAAAAACCAACAAAAAAAAAAGCTAGTTTTTGCATCTAAT
>VURO01021254.1:24250-78180 GCA_015108175.1 Pelvicachromis taeniatus
AATCAAAAAACCAAAGAAGAGGAAAAAAAAAAACCCTTCACTGCTTTGGATTGAGGGGATGAGCTGAGAAAAAAAAAAAAAAAAAAACAGCAGTAAGAGCCTGGTCTGATTTTGGTAAACTTTTTATTTTGCTTGAGGTAAACCAAAGTTGGTATCATTTAATTTATAACTCCAAAGTACAAAATTTAAAAATGATATGAATACGAGTTATCTGCTCTGCAACCTAATGAGACATGAAGAAGCTGTCAGGCTTCAGTTGTGTTGGAACTGCAGTGAGTTTCGGTGACAGACGTTTAAAACCGAGCCAGGGGAGATATAAACCTCAGCCAATCGCAACACTGAATACCGTTGATCCCAGTTATTCACTCACTGCACCACAAATGTGTTTTCATTTTGCATCAGCGTCTCATATAAGCCCACATGGAGCTAAATCTCTGTAGTTGTAGCCATGAGAAATATTTGAATATAAATGATAGCTTTTATTATTTTTTCACACAAATATGCTGCCTTTAACAAAAAAAAATGTCCCTCTGTAGGAGGTGAAAGTTTTCATGCACTATTAAATCTCTAAATTGCTGAAATGTGGGAATATGACCTCCAAAGAAGCCATTCCTGTTGAGGATATTACTTCCATGTGAGCCCGTGGATATATCTATATTTAGATTTCTGCTGAATGCAAACATGCAGAGGTCTCCAGGCAGTACTTTATCCTGAATGAAACAATGATAACAGTTTTCCAAAATTTTCCAGAAAAAATAAAATAAAAATAAAACACATTTAAATATGAAAGAATTCGGTTGAAGGTTTGGTGATAAAAGAAGAGGAGGAGAGGTATTACATCAAAGGATGTAATACCAGTTCTGACTGAATCACTGGTGAGACAGAAAAGCAGAAAATCTAACAGCAAATAATAAAGGTGGTGACGTCAAACACTTGAATTATTGTTGCCAGATGTTTATTCCGCTCTTCAAATTTGATTATGCCTTTCTTCTTTTTGAGCAGTTCAGTGTTAAATGTTAAATGCTTTTGTTACTACTTTGACTCATAAGCGCCACAAAAACAAATGAATAAGTAAATAATCAGGCCGCAAGGGTTCACTTGAAGTTGTCGTCAAAGGTCATCGCTGACACTGGCTGCTTTTTGTGCATCACCATCACCAGCTCCCTCACAACCACTGCTGAATCACTTTTTAGTCATGCTTACAGCACGATCTTACTGAATGCACTCAGATGTTTGTATTTTAAATAATAAAAATAGGCACAAACTGGGAAAACAGGATATTACTTATTGTGGGTTTTAAAAAAAAAGTTATCCTATTTCATCGATTCAGATTTCCGTTAGGACCTGAGTAAGTAATTCTAACAGTAGGCGTATATGAGTAATTTATCCATAAAATCCAGTGTTTTAAGAAGATACATTTAGTGTCACAACACGGAACATCATTTATCGTTGAATGACGGTTGTTTAATCGCCCATTTAAAATCTTGTGTCATGGTTGGAAAATATTTCCACAAAAGAATCTGATGTTTGCAACGTCATGAGGTGCGACCATCTGCTTGATGTCCTTTATGAACATCTGCTGCAATTTCCAACAGGTGGAAGCCTGTTGACAACATTTATTCTTACTTACAGGTAGGTGTTTTAGTGTGCTCACTGGCAAGTCACAGTAATCTATGAAGATGACCCGTGGAGTACCTCAGGGGTCTGTCCTTAGACCTCTTCTGTTCTATTTGTACATGTTACCCCTGAAGCATGACATCCACAGGCACACTGTGAGTTTTCACCCGTATGTGGATCACAGAAAGATCTCTTTGACATTCCTGACATCCACAGAACTTCCTGCAGATAAATGTGAATAAGACGGAGGAGATCGTTATTTGGCCTGATGCATTATCAGACTCACTACAACAGACCTGAGGACCTCATCTTTAATGTCGGGTCAACACTAAGAAAATGATAACAACTTCAGCCTGAATAAGCAGGTCATTTAAGCTGTTCAATCTTGGAGACTTTGATCCATTAATGTTTTACAAAAGAACCCTGGAGACAGTTATACATGCATTTATCTCTTCTAAAGGTAAACGCACGTATATCTTTGGTGAGCTTGCTGTCATCTTTCAAGTCCATCTTAAAGACAAGGGGATGTTTGTGGCAAAAGAGTGTAGAGTGGGCTGTCTACCAATCCAAGGTTGGTAGTTCAACCCCTGGCTACTCCTTGAGGAAGATGCTTAACTCTGAGTTGCCCCTGATGCGTCCATCAGAGTGTGGATGAATGAATATTAGATTGAAAAGGGAAAAAAGCACTTGTATGAATATGTGTAAATGAGTGAATGAAGCTTGCAGTAAGTAAGCTCTTTGAGTGTTTAACTTGAGTAGAAAATTGCTATGTGAATACTATTTACATATTTTTAAAATTAGTCCTTTTCTGTACCTCTACTTTGAGTTTTTCTATGTTGTCCTTTATAATTGTTTAATTGTCTTTTTCGTGATTGTTTTTATTAAACTTTAAGTATTATATATTTGCTTTTAAAAAAGTTATTGTTCCTATACCTCATTTTATTTCATTTTAATCTCATTTTAAGTGTTTCATTGGCTTTTATCTTGTGTTGCAAAACACATTGTAACTCTGTTTTTGAAAGTTGCTTTATAAATAAAGTTTATATTTATTATTATATGAAACAAATGATGTCTTTGCATGTCCACAAACTTCTCCTACATAATTAGAAGTTTAGGGTTCGTTTTGAAAAAATCTCATTCTGATGTGTGACATAAGAAAGTTTCCAAGAAACCCAAAACAACGTAGCATTTATCACCAATAACACCTCATAAAAGCATTTTTTAGGGGTTAATACTGTTTTAAAATGGGCAATTCTGTATCATTAATACCAGAACCCAGAGATATATTAAATGAAACATCTCAAAATAAACTTCTTCAGCTCTCAAGTTGTCCCACTGCCAGACCGGAGAAAAGAAAGACACACTCACATGGAATTTTGTTCAGCTCATTCATGAACTTGTCCCTCAGATTGGGGAAGGTTTCATTCTTCTCGCCTGTGCTCATGTTGGTGGTGTTGGAGCCAGCCGTGGAGGAGGAGGCGGTGGTGGGCGCGGGGGCGGCCGCCGCCAGTGCTTCCCTTCGACTCTCATTCATTGTGGCGATGCTGGGCAGCCAGGCAGATGCTGGACCAGAGGAGAAAAAGAAAGAGGAAGCAGAATCAGTTAGATTTTTTTTTCTTTTGTTGCTGTGACAGATGCATGTCAGAGGCAGCGTGCACGCCTTGTCAGATGACTGAGTTGACGCAGATCGCGTGAGCAGCTGCTGGCTCAGCCTGAGTAAACATCAGCTGGTCCAGGATGAAGTGGCCAGCAGTCTGAATTCAGAACAAAGCCACTCAGTCATTGCTTAAACCCCAGATTAAAATCACAGAGCAAAGATAAAATTATTATTTATTACTCTCATGCAGTACAGACTGAATCTGAGCTCTGCTGGCTCCATCAAAAACTGTGCTTTCACAGGAAAACTGAAAATGTGCTACGAGTTCAATCTTACACCAAGCTCTTTGTACACAACAGGTGTATTTACTTTACACACAGGTCTTTTGTGAATGGACAGGAAGAAACGCTGTGTCTCTAAGGTTAACTGCAGCTTTGTGTGTGTGCAAATCCATGTACTTGCACATGCACTGTGTAACTTCTAAACATGTTAATCATCACCTCACTCACCACCGAAGAACAACAGCTGGTACATGTACTACTAAGACACTAAAGACTCTATGATATTACAAATACCACAATTATAACATCGACGCACTGAGCCTGCTGCTCTTTTTGCTTGTCTAAATAACATTTAAAATAGGAGTTTCACAAAATCAACAGCGCATTCAAGATGATATACAGAGACACAGCAACAAAAAAACAAACATTCTTTCCTCATCATATTCTTTATGATGACTTCAACAATAAAGATATAATTATGGTTTAGGTTTCAAGCTTACTGCAATGGATTTCACATTCATGTTCATTACCAGTGCTGTCAAAAGTCAGGACCCAGTAACCACCAAGCACTAAAGCAGAGACTTGCCTTTATAGAACTCTGATTTTTATTTTTAGTCTTAATAAAAATGTTTTAACTAAGCATGCACTGATGTATCAGCTGAATGGCAGTTTAATTTATATAGCTCCAAATAACAGTAATAGTCATCTCAAAGTTCTTTACCTTAGATCATAAAGACCTTACAGTAATACAGAGAAATCCCCAACAATCAGACGACCCCCCTCTGAGCAAGCACTTGGCAACAGTGGGGAGAAAAAACTCCCTTTTAATAAAAAGAAACCTCCTGTCATACCAGGCTCAGGGAGGGGTGGAATCCTGGGGGTGAGGGGAGGGGGACAGGACAAATGACTTAGAGTGGGCGAGTGCAGAAGAAACATTCATTAGGGGAAGCCTCTCAGGAGTCGAGGCAACCTGCAGCACAACTAAGGATTGGCTCATGGCCACCTGATGTGATGTTTTATCAATCTTTGATTTACTTAGAATACTGGCTATTCACCATACTGGTGTCTTTTATAATGAATAATAAAATGTGTAAGAAAAGTAATGAAATGTATTTTCTTTGTTTAACATGGCTCTTTTGTCCACTTTATTCAAGATGTACCACTAATCTGCTGAACATCTGTATCAGACAATATCAGACTTATATATTGGCATGTTTGGCACTACTGAAGTTTGTTGTGTCAAATCAGCTTTGCACAAAGAGAAATGTTCTAAGATGCTGTGATAAACAAATGAAATACTTTGAAAGTGTTTATTTTGATCATCAGGATTTCAGAATTTTCTGGAACAAAGTGAAATTAAGCCAGAACAAATGCAAAATACACAAATAGAAAACAATGTTATCTGCCAATTAACGACATAGAATTTCACAATTAGTGGATCCCTGAATAAAAAAATGGTTTGATAGGTATAATCTCAAACAGGAATGTTCTTTTTACCACATAAGTGATTGTTAGTGTGCGCGCACATCTTTGTTTTGCCAGTGATGTGTTGTATCCTGATGGGAACTATTTATTGTCTGCTCTCACAGTGCAGGTTGTAATTTGGCTGTGTCACGAAAGCACTCCATGAGGATAATGACATACTAAAGAAAACCACTCCACAGAAAAGATTGATGGCCTGATTTTCTTTCTTTGCCACAGTCACTGCTTATTATACTCACATTTTCCATTTACAGTGCTGTTTCATATAAGGGCACTGCGCTGGTTCTGACAGACAGGCTGTTAAAGGTTTCGATGTAACTGAAAAAATCTCAATGTAAGCCTTCGGTATCGCCTCTAATGATATTCATCTCTTAAACTGAAAGGGCTGAAAACAGAATTTGGTGCCGATTCGCTCTAATGCAATCTTTAAAAACGTGACAGAAAGAAAGCTTTAGCAAAGTGATTTCCAAGTTATCTTTTTACAAATGTATAAAATTCGGTTTATAAAGGCACTGAGGCAGTTTGCACTTCAATTAAATTACAGATGCAAAGTGCCTTCTCAGTATTTGTCATTTTCCAAGGGGGTAACTAAATTTTGCCACTTTAAGCTTTATTTGGGTGTGAGTAAGAAGAAAAGAACCTGTTTTATTACTTTGGGATTATTTAAGCAGTTGATCTGCTTCACTATCACATCCTGATAAGAGAAACCTATCATCTCCTGATTCTCTTCTTTTTCTTAACTCTGAGTGTAGTTAGAAGGACAGGATTGATTATTTCTCACTCTGTCTTTTTTGAGTTTTCACAAGTCTGGCTTCACTGTTTTAAAATGCAGTTTACTACTGCTACTATTGAGACTGACAGTAGTGACAACCAGCAGTTTTTTTGTAATAAAGTACAGCCATCTAAACAAAATCATCCAGCCATCAAATACACCAAGTATCATTCTTGTGGAATAAATAACTTGCAGTTAAGATGCAATCTGTTGCCTGACAACTGGAACCAAGAGGCAATGGGGCTTTAAATGTGGGTGAATATTTTATCTCAGTTTGCAAACAGTGGAACTTACATTCCAGTCCAAAGGTTATCAAATGTACTTTTCTTTTCTTTTAATAAAATTCTCAGTGCCATTCGATGAGTTTCTAAAGTGAAGCTGAGACTTCATTTTGAGTGTCTCACTCTGTTCAACTGCAAGCTGAATCAAATATCTTAACGGTCAATCGTGTGGCAGAAACCCAAAGCATTTAACTTTGGGGTCCTGCAGATGTCCAAAGCAAGCAAGACAGGATTTTCACACACACAATCATCCCAAGGGATTGAAGAGAATGGCCCTAAAGAAAAAAAAGAAAACACCTAGTGGGTGGCAGAAACACCATGTTCGTGGCAGAGGTCAGTAAAGAACGACCAGGCTAGTTTGAGCTGATTGAAAGAAAACGGCAGCTCACACAACCACTTGCTACAAGCATGACCACAGAAAAAGCAACTCTGAACACGCAACACAAAAAACCTTGAAACAGATGGCCTACAGCAGTAAGACGACACTGGGTGCCTGTCCAGTCACCTAAAAATAGGAAACTGAGGCTACAGTATGCACAGGCTCACCAAATTTAGATGTCAGGAGACTTGAAAGATGCAAGCTGGTCTTTTAAATCTTGTTTTCTGCCAGAAGAGGGAAAGGGAAAGAGCAGGGTCAGAATTTCTGATTAACAACAAGAAATTCACAAATTGATCCAGTCAGCAATTTAGGCTGCTTTAAATCCATTTGTACCAGCTGCCACAGCCTAAGACTATGGCTGTCTCCTTTTGATCGTTGTGCACCCGTAGTCTACCTCAGTAAGATAACTCATGTCAGACAGCTCAGATTAGTTTCTTGAACATAACATAGTTATTAGTTCACAGTGCTCAAGGTACCTCCACAGTCAGTAGATCATGATCCTTTGTGATGTTGCAGAAAAGGAGGTTTGTAACAGGAGGACGTTTCCCACAAATCCTCAGCAACCGTCAAATGCTATCATGCAAATACGGAAGAAAAAGCTTGCCGAACCTAAGCTGCAAAGAAGCGAGGCAGTTCAAAGTGAGGTGTAACTAATAAAGTGAGTGTTGAGTCTAAATACTTTTAACCTGTCTGATGTTTCAAGAGGATAAAGAGTGTGTTTAAGCACTTCTCTGATATATTCACATTAACCGAATATGAAATGGCACAGACGAGTAAGCTGGAAACTGCTATTTACAGGCAGAGATAGAAGTGGTATCTTCTGACTATGTAGAGCGTTCACCAGTATAACATTTCACTAACACTTTACACACACACACACACATATATATTTATATTTTTTTCCTGTATATGTGTATATATAAATAAAAAATAGAAGACAGGTCCCCTTTAATTGTATATTGACACTTAATGTTTAAAGTAATCCTCTGTTTCAGACTATTTTTTCTACTTTTAGCTCTGCATGGTGTCAGTGAGACGTGGCTGTAGCTCAGTAGCAGGTCAGCTACTGACTGGAAGGTTAGTGGTTCAATCCCTGGCTCCCCTAGTCTGTATGCCAAATATCCTTGGGCAAGATACTAACCCCAAGTTGCTCTCCGATGCATCCATCGGAGTGTGAATGTATATGAATGTTAATTAGAAAGCACTAAAGTATAGAAGATAGTGCTTGTATGACTGGGTGTGATTGGGTGAATGAGGTTGTTGTATAGAGCGCTTTGAGTATTCCGGGAGAGTAGAAAAGCGCTATATAAGAATAATATGGTCAGGGCTGGCTGTGAGCACAGAAGCCCAACTCACCTGCGGTTTCTAAGTAATAATCTGAAGTAAGGTACCTTAAAGGAAAGGAAGCTAAAGATTAATTCCAACAAACCGTGTATAAATTGAGTAGTTGCACCAAGGCCTGGTATAAGACAAAGATTATTCTGAACTGAGATGCAAAGTTATGTTAGTCCAAGAATAAAAACGTGGAGCTGGAAATGAGCACAAAAAGTCCCTTTGGATTTTCTGACAGTGGAAGGCAATTTATTTTTCTTTAATAGAAGATTTATATATCTAATACAAATCAGTCAGTTGGCAGAAATCTGAGTGAAAGCAGTCAAGTCAACAATGACCCCAACAATGCCTGTCATCAAACCAGCACACTGCGTTAAAACTGGGTTAGACTGTAGGTATGAGAG
The DNA here is from genome assembly GCA_015108175.1 of Pelvicachromis taeniatus. Lineage (NCBI taxonomy): Eukaryota > Metazoa > Chordata > Actinopteri > Cichliformes > Cichlidae > Pelvicachromis > Pelvicachromis taeniatus. The sequence continues at coordinate 32,396 of VURO01021254.1, forward strand.
AATAAACAAAGCAGAAGGCTATGCTCCTACTTCTGACAAGAACAAAAATATATCAAAAATAAAAAAGATTTTTGTAAGGAAAGGAATTAGTCAGCATAAATAACCATTCACTAGCATCTAACACATACTGCCAGACTGTCCAAATAGCACTTTCTACTGTAGCACAGCTTCTGAACTCCAGTGCTGATAAGTGATTGGACTTGGCTCCTAAGGAGAAAAGAGGGTAGCACCTGAGTCAGGGAGAGAGCAGTAGAGCACAGCCTTACGCAGTATGCCTGCAAGGGCCCTAAGACTAAAATCTACTTTAAAAAAAAATAAAAAAAATAACACTAAATCTGCCACTAAGGAAATGAAACAGAGAACAATGAAAGCTCAGGCTCAAGGCAAGCCCCTTGGTGGCCAGGTAGTTTGGTCAGTAGCAGCGCAACCAGCTGGGACAATTAACATCAGAGAAACCGTCACTCAGCAAGCAGAGCTGATTGGTAGTAAGAACCAATACGCTGTTGGTTCGGCACAGAGGTAGAGTCTGTGAGTGAGACGACGGGGTGTTTGAAACATTCTTGGAAAAATAAACCAGGGGAAAAAATACCTGCTGACTACTACAGTGCTTTGGGCTCAGCCAGGATTACAACTGGTGGTGTTCACCAAAAGTAGCCATTGAGGGACCCTACTAGCTGGCCAGAATTATTAGGATGGGTTGCTGTTCAAAGTAAGGCATGATTTGAGGGAATAGCAAAGACGGTCTGCCTTTTGGGGCCGGTATAAATAAAAAACAGGGCAAGTGTTACTGATTACAGAGCTCTGTCCTGAAATACAACGGTTATTTAGTGAAATAACAGGGCATCTGACTGCATAAAATATCTCTGACCAATTATATAATAGATTTTTTTTATTTTGTTTATAATGGGGTGAGTGCTGCTGATAACAGTGGTTAGGTAGATACGCTAACAGGAGTGAGTGGCTGATAATAGCAAAGGTTTTGACTGCTAACTGAACATCACTAATAAATAATCAGTTGTTTTAAAAAAAAAACAACACCTATATTGAGCTTGTAAGCTAACAACTACTGACTGTTTGTCACATCCTGTTTGCAGTGATTGTTTGTCAGGGGTTCTAAATTAATGTTTGTATTGGATTTTTATACTTTAACAGGGACAAAGTCTTCAAAATAGCTGTGGTCCTGCATGCATTGCATGGGTTTTTTGAAGGTTTAAACCTGTAGGTGTTGTGCTTGTAGTTTAAAGACAGTGACCCTAAAGAATATCCTAAAGGAATTAGCACCAAGCTTTGGGCAAGTTCACCTAAGCAGGGTGGTTGTCTGGACTTTTCATTTGATCAGTTTCTGAAGTTTGAATTGTATGAAAGAGAGGCAATCTTAGGAAATGCAGTGAAGGTCTCCGACGCAGGGGAGGAGATCTGGGTTGGTGAGGATTCTTACACTACTCTAAGTAGCATAAGAATCCGAAGAAGGCCAGCGGGAACATGGATTCTAGTGTGTGTGCAACAATATTTGAAATGGAGAGTGAGGCAAAAAATCTCAGGCTGATCATCTTTTGCTTTCCAAGTAGATGGTTCATTAAAAGGAACATAATCAGATCAAATTATTCATATTCTGGGCTGGCCCACTTGAGATGAAATTAGGTATGTGCCCATGAACTAAAATGAGTTCAACACCTCTGCTCTACATTGAAGTAATAACTGGGAAATGGTTGCTATTTAACTTCACCTCTTCTTCTTTAATAAAACAGCAGGTGCTTGAATTTGCTTCAAATGTATTTCGGAATTAACAAGTGGATCTTATAGGGTTTAATCTTCAAACACAATGTTGACAACTCTGTCAACAGATGGCATAAGAGCAACGGCTGCAAGGCTAACACACTTCTATGTGGCTCTGGTTGGTTTAGTAGGTTCAAACCCAGTTTGTTCTAGGTGAATATGAATAAAAAGCACTTCTACTTTGTTAGCAAGTTGTGCAATTCACAATCACTACGTGTTTGCCAGCTGCTGGTTCCCAACATACTGTAAAAAGCATGATATCACTGCACTCTCCAGCTCTGTTTTTAACACTTGACTAACACGTCTTTAACAGCATCTTTCTCTATCATCAACAGATATTTTTGAGAGGTGTCATGAGGCCAGCTGCTGCAGAAAACAAAAAAATAGAGCGACTAGTAAAAGATAACCTGCAATCAAAGCAAGAAGAAGATTCATATCAAATCTTTTAATTCCAATAAAAAGTGACAATGAACCATAAAAAGACCCTCAAAACAAAACAAAAAACCAAGCATCCATTGGTTACCTCCACCCTCTCCACCTCCCTGTTGGTTACACGGCCGCCTACATATGTCCATGTTCGCTCAGCCTCCCTTTGGTCTCTCTTTGAAATGTTGCAAGGTGAGTGTGGGGGCTGATCCGCTGAGATGCCTGCTTGGCAATGACACAGATACTTCAACGCAGGCGAGGACTTTTAGGGAGAACAATGACGAGTGTGAGTGGGAGGCTTCTATTGAAAAAGACCTGATCATGGCCTGAGAAGAACATAGGCTCAGTGTTTCTAAGTAAGCTTTATGGCTCATGTGTGAGACAGCAAAGCATGCATGATGTATCATCATGATTGTACAGGGATGTGTAATTCAGGGAGATATATTTTAGTCCTTGTCAGTCGTGGAATATGTAATAACCATAAAAAAACGTCAAAGTGCCACGTAGATCACTTTTACCTTAACCTTCCTCACAGCTTCATTCAGACATGCCTGCTACAGCGTCGGAGAGAGCCATTTCAGGGATCACCTTTGACATAATTCAAAAAATGTGTTGCACTGCAGCCAACAAGAATGATTAGCACTGATTCTGGTAAAGAGTAACAACGCTCTTTAGTTTTTGGTTTAGTAATCCTCTGTGTGCTGCAACTTCCCACGAGATCTCTGGATTTGAAAAAGTGAAAAGGCAACACAATTAAAGAAAAAATAAATAAAATTAAGAAACGAGGATTCAAAACAAACCTGTTTCTCTGCGATCTCCATGAGACACGTAGTTTTGCAATCTTGTTATCTGTAGGATCGAATAAATATGTCTTTCTAAGGGGTGTTTTTGGCAACTGTTTATAAGGTTGGGGAAACCTGCAGTCAGCTGAGACTGAAGAAGTCACTTGGATGAGTGACAAAATGTTTCATGCTTCTGATTATAAAGGCAGGAGCTCTGACACAAAACTATTTGAACTTGCCGAATTTCCAAATATTTTGGTCCAAGCAGTTTTGTTTGATATTGATTTCTGATTTCTCACGTATCCCCTCTGGGTCCCCCTTTTTCCCCACTCCGTTTTAAAAATTCTAGCCTAAGTAAGTATTCAACTCAGCAATTAAATGACTTGTAAAGCACAATTGCCTAGTAGCTCCACAAAGTGGTGTTTTCCCCCCTTTTTGTTGTGTTGAGCTAGATTTAAGAGCTGCACACAGAAACCCAGGAGACCCATTGCTTGTGAGTGGTAGTTCCTCAGGGACCTGACTTTGTATCTCAGCGCTGAGTACACCAGAGGAAATCTCCATTTCGGTGTCTGTCAAATCTCTTGCTAGCTCGTCTTCAACACCACCACACTTTACAGCTCCCGCATCATTTATTTTGAAATATTAATCCCATCTGAGGATAAAAAAAAACAAAAAAACAACCTTCCTAATCTGATCTTTTTGTCTAGATTCTATATATAACCAAAATAATTCTGAATAGGTGTTATTTGTCGCATCTAGTAAGTACTTCCTATGAAGTCCAACCTAGCAGGAGTGCTGCAACAAACTTTTAGGGAAAAGTAACAAGAGTGCTCATTCAGACATGAAGCTGACCGCTCAAATGTCATCAGATTAATGAAAAGAGGTGCACGCCTGACAGGGTCTTTTTCTTAGGTAATAATAATTACCCTGAGGTATTTGGTAGACAGTAGGTGCAAATTTTTATGTAAATGACACCATTATTATTAATTAGAAACCTTTCAAATATCCAGAAAGAGACACGCATCCAAATGAAATAACGCTCCGAGCTTTCATGTTACACGGTTTTCTGTAGGCTCGCGTGAGAGCGATGCTTCTCAGTACAAAATGTCACATGAAAAGTCGACCAAATATGAGCAGTGCGTGTGGAGGATCACCCATGGCGTCTGTTATGCCTCTCACATCAGCCCTCACATCACGAGCAAAAGTGAAACATTAATTCAGCTCATATTTGTACCTTAATGACTTCCTGCCCATTCAAGCACAAGATGACAACTTCCGCATTATCTCCAGTGCTTCACAGCAGGCGGTCCAAGCGAAGCCCAGCCTCATTTAGAGTGGAAACAAGCTTATTTATCTTTACAGAGAACCAGAGAGTGTTGACCTTTTTTCTTTTCAGAGGGCTGTCATCGCAATGTAATCATACTATAGCTCCATTGCAACGCAAAGTTAATGTCCGTCCCATCGCTATTACATCTCACTCGGTAAACAGCATTAAATAATGTTGTTGTTTTTGCACAAAATGGCTGCACTTCCCTTTACAGTCACACTGCAGCTTGTCCTTTCCACCCCAGCGATCACGTGCTAAATTAAATCTTGCCATCTTGAAAGCTGCGGGTGAAGCAAGCCGAAAGACCTGATTCAACTTCAAGGAGAGAAAAAAGAGACACTTAGGAGATACTAGTGTAGCAATTGCTCTAACCTCTTCTCAACTTTAACTGTCACTCCAGCCAGGACACAATACGCTGCTTGTTGTTTTTTTCTGACTCAACCATCTCTTTAGAGGTGTGCCGCTCAGGTGTAAAACCCCAACCCAATTACAGGGCCGCCAGATGGCCCAGCAGGTCCCCAACCACAGTTGTGATGCTGGCACACAGCTCCCTCCTAGCACCTCTCTCTCTCTCCTTTGCTAACTGGGTCAGCTCGCTTGCTCTCCAACTCCCTCTATCATCCCTGCCATCTTCTTCATCATGCTTTCATGTTCTCCTTCCTCTCTTAAAGCCTTTACTAATGGATTCCTGCCTCCTTAAGATGGATTATAATAAACAATTAACATAAGATAACATTGAAAAAATCAAAGGCAAAATGAAGATGATGGAATGGATTACGACCAAACACGGTGACTACAGAGATGTATGCAAGCCTTTCTAGAGTTCAGATTTGGACAGCATGTTGGTGTCATGTGGAATGGTCTGCTCCACACTGGGTCTATCTAGCTTTGTCAAGTTTCCTCACTGTGCTGGGTGTTACAGCTCATGCTGTTTAAGGGAAGTGAAAAAACAGCCAAACTCAGGTCTAATGGTGCCATCTGATTCGATATTATTCACAGTTCACACAGGAAAGTACAGAGCAGTACAGAGCAGTACAGAGAGCACGGCTCACAGCCCTTTTGCCGATATCACGAGTCAGTCCTCAAAGCAAATTGTCTGAGAATTGTATTTATATAAATTTTATACATGACTCCAGACATGATCGCTGTTATCTTGATAAATACAATATGTGCATTATGTACCTTATAATACAGAATTAATAAGCCTTTTATCTCAACTTGAATGTTATTTAAACTAAAGTACATGTCATACAGGCCTAGAGGTTTGTGACTGACCCCGAGAACCACATATCGCCAGGGGAAAATTCGTATTGTTGGTCAGAAAATGGTTTTTGTCGCTAGGTGAAATCAGTTGCAAAGAAGTGCGTGCGTGCGTGCTGTTCCAAAAATCTCCTTGCGATTGCTTTGATCACAAGCAGATTGCTGCGGTTAGTTGGAAGTGCTATATTCTCTGTAAACACTTGCTAAATACTCACCAAGCGGGTAAAGTATAACCCAAACTGGAAATGACATCATTCACCTTCAAAGTAAAAGCCCCGCCTTTTGTCATGTGTCGATTGTAGCAATAAGACAGCTTTCACTTCGACTGCAGACACTTTCTCAAGTTTTACTAGCGTTGGTGAGTAGTTGGTGAATATTTGCAGAAACGTGTAATCCGATTACTTTTTCAAGTAACAAGTAAAGTAAGGGATTACTACTGTAAACAAAGTAATTAGATTACTGTTACTTTCCCGTAAGCATGCTGCGTTACTGCATTATTAAACCGTGATTTTGTGTGTGAGAGTCTCTCATGACAATGACGTACGAGCGTGCGACGTCCGTGGCAGCAACAGACGTGTGTAGATCAACAATGGATGGAGTGTGGGAGAGAGTACGACCCTGCAGCATTTAAAGCTTGGAGGTTCTGACATTACTTTGATTCTGTAAAACATTAGCATCTGGTGTACACTCTGCGTGGGAAGAAAACGTCTTTCTACAGCGAAAAATTAAACATCAAACCTGAGCAAGCACCGAGCACGCTGCCACGGGAATGGGAAATTCACAGAGACCCCCCACTGACATGACCACTGTGGCACCGGGCAAAGCTACAAAAGCCCCACTCCTGCTAAACAGTTGAAAATAGACTTAAGAGCGACAGGACTTAGTGCTGCTGAATCTTTGATTTTATTAATTTTTTGCTGTGTTTTGCTTGCATCTATTTGAAAAAGTGAGTGTAAACACAAAAAAATAATTTATTTTATATGCTGGAATATGCAGAAAATAGGTTTAAATGTTAAAAAATTTCTTCAAGTCAAAGACTGTTGCATATAATTTAATTTTTGCTTGATGCTTAAAGTTAAAAGATTAAAACTAATAAAACATGTTTTAAAAAGAGACTTTTTCATTTGATTCAATTTTATATGATGGATTATGCAGAAAAAAATAGAATTGGGCAGAAAGGTCTATTGCTTTATTACGTATGTGTATATCATTGTGTATAATGTTGTTAAAAAGTAACTAAGTAATAAAGTAACACTTACTTTTGATAATAAGTAATCAGTAAAGTAACGGGGTTGCGTTCTTGGAGGAGTAATCAGTAATTAGTAACTAATAACTTGTCCAACACTGGTCACAGGCTGGTCTCTAGACTTGTGTGACTAAGGCCTACAGCAAGTCATTAACATTTTCTATTAAGAGATCATTTTTGCAGTTTTATAAAGAAAAGCAGGTTACCCTGCTGATGCCATTTAGATTTAAAACAAAAAACGAATGCACCAATATTTGGCCTAGTATCAGTATCAGCCAGTATTGGTCTGACTGATATCAGTCTATGTCAACAAATAAAGATGATATTTTCTAATAGCAGCAGCCGATAATTCGCTGTTATTTAACATACATTTGCACCAGCTAAATCCTCAAAGTCTTTATGATGAAGACTTGAAAAGCTTTTTAAAGAATACCTTCCTTTACATAACTATAAATATTTCTTTAGTTTCTTGGTACAAATGGAGTTATACATAAAAGAAAATAAACAAACTGTTTGTATAATCATTATTTTAAACACTGTAATCAGCTCTGAATTTTACAATGACAGAAGACTGCACAACTTTTAATTTGGATTTCTTCTATTACAATGTTAATGAAGTCATATTATATGGCTTCACCTAAGCGTGACGGTCTTAGTCATTTACCAGTGAACGGTTGCTTGGAGGTTTCAAACCAGTCACAGATTTGATTATAGTCCAAGGCATGGGAATTCCTGCTGTTCTAAGCAATCCTCACGACAACACTCAGCGACTGCTTTACAGATCTGAATAAACTAATAATCATAGCAAGGACACTTGTTTTGATCCAAAGGGAGTGCTAACTGTGTAATTACAATAAATGACACAGGGGGAAAAAAACTCAAATTAAAGCTTGCGTTTGCATGCATAATAAATTGCTGCATCAACCAATTAAGACCATTATTTTGAGCTGGGGAGATATTTAGCAAATTAAGTTTTTAAGCAATTCAATACTTTAAAGTAGGGATGCACGATTGTTATCAACCTTACAATTTCACAGTGGTTAAAATCATTTTGCCAATGGTGATACCAGTGGTTGTTTTGAGGTTCATTTAGGCCTTCATCACACTTTCTTCAAATGGGCAAGGATTCAGTCATACAAGATTGTGATTTGAATCACAGATTGAAGAATGCAAAACTGATGGGACAGGAAAGCCATTAGTGCCACTAGTGAAAGTCTTTTTGTGTCAATGTAGCAACAAGAAAAACAAGGAGAATATCAGCAAATGGATCAGTACATCCTTGCTTTAAAGATTAAATTTCATTATCCTGCTGTTATGACTCATTATTGAATGATTTTTTTTTCTCTTGACACCAGTATTATACAGCGTTTACCAATGCAAGGTCTTGAATTAATCATCAATGCCATGTTGGTAAATGACAGTAAGGCTTGAAAGTATTTTTCATGAATAGTTAAAACCTTACCTTGGTTACTTAAGTAACCTTGCTCGGGGTGAAGATAAACTACCTTTCATAAAAATATATAAATTTCTCTCCTGTAAAGCAGCAAAGCAAAAAGAAAGCACTACACTTTACTTTTAAAAGTTTCTTCAGTCATATAAGAGATAAAGTCTGAAACTTTGTTTATTAAATCGATATATATTGATGATGTCCAACACGTGGCAATACGAAATCTTGATTTTTATGTATTTATTTATTTTTATTTAACAGACATAATAAATGAAATGAGACTCAAGTCAGAAATGTGTCATTGCATTTTGTTCAGTTCAGCACACTCTGCAGCACATGTAGCAGAGTAGCATTACAGTGGAACAGAAGTTACATAACCACTGTCTTCACTGTAGATTGTTACCTTGTTCCTGAAATATATATAGTGGAAAGTTTTTCATGCCCACAGCTCTCTTCCTGATAAACATCATGTTTCTCACACTCAACACATCTCTTTGTTAATGCTAGCAAAGCAGCTAGCCAACTGCAGTTGGTTTTCTGTGTTAGTAATGCTAAAGTCACAATCGGGGAAACATCAGTTGATGGCAGCAGCAGTACAACCAAAATTATTTTGTCCCTGTGCAATGATGATGTAATCTAGTTGCCTGTGAAACGTTTGCTTCAAAAAGATGAACTGGGTCTGCGACTACCTGCAGGTGCTGTCCTCAAATCAGCTGGGGTGCATCAAAATGGTGATAAAACAGCAATGAGATGGAGTCAGTCTGCTCTCAGTGAGTGAACAAATGGGGTCACGTTGCCAATCGGTTGATTAATATGAAGATTAACAAGCTGTTTATTATCAAAGTGGTGAAAATTGTAAATAGGTTCCTGTTTACATACACACAGATTCACATTAAACAGAAATTTGCATAAATAACTTACATTTAGAGAATATCTTGAACCTCGTAGCTTTAGAAACAGAAATGAATCCAGGAGAGTTGTTTACTTCAAAATCACATAGGTGTTCAGGAACCTTGCTTTGATGCAGAATATAACCAGGATGTAACCAGGTGGCTCTGATTGATTGCAAAGTGTTAGCAATCTGTTTGTGTTTATAAATTAGTCAGCAATTATTTGTAAACCTTCTCCAATCTGTCTGTGAGTTACTGCAGTTAGTCCAAGTCATAATGCAGCAAACTGAAAGTTAGAAATATATGAGCAATAATCCCATCCTTTCCTGTGACAGCCATCACCCCTTGCTACATGCCCATGTATTTACTATTGGCCACTGGATAAATAGTGGAACTCCTTTTACTTCAAATGGGTATCAGCTCTTCTGCTTATATGCGCTGCTGCCTGGTCAGTATATTTGGTCGGTATTTCTTAAGTGGTCCTTTATTGACAACCAGCCGGTTCAATTCACAGTTAAGGAAGAAAGACCTTTGGGACATTATAACCAGGAGCTGGCTTGATTTGTGCATATAAATATTTCTACTCACTCTATTCATTCCAGTAGAAAATGAACAATTCATGCATACAATTTCAAAGTCAGCAGAACTCAAGCTCCCACTGTGCTGCCTGTTTCTCTCTGCCTATATTCACTCTCCATCAAAGAAAATCACAAAGAAAAATCAAGGGCGGTTTAAAAAAAAAAAAAAAAGTTAAAGTGTCATTACTGCTTCACAAGAACAAAGAAAAATCTCTCAGTTTTATGGAGTGGCAATAACACATGTCAAATGTCAAACTACTTCAGCCAATAAACTACCAAAAACTTAAAACTTAAGAAGCAGCACAGCACTGATATTTGCATGTACAAAAACCTAGCAGCCCACCTTAACATTGGTAAAGTGGATAAGTTAGTGAACTGGCACATTAATTACAGGCTGTCAGTCAAGTATCCACCACCATCTGCCAGGTGCTCATTTAGTAGACGATAGTATTTCCAGACAGTCACACATATACACACTGGGTGGGAGGGGTCTTTTCTGTATATAATAGCTCATGTAAATGATTGTCGGGTGAGCTGCCTGCAGTGAGCAGAGATAAGACGAGGTTGAGAAGGCCCGGTGGCCACATCCCCTTGTCCAGAGCACCCTCTTTACTCACCTGAAGCCAATCTCAGGGGGTAATGGAACTGGAAAAAGTTATTAACCCTGCTTTGCAGCCAGGGTTGGACAGCTCTATTAAGCCAGTGCACAAAGATTCCCCCATTTTCAATTACGCCTCCAAAGCGCTGAGGAAAGTTAGAAAAAGTGGCCTTGTTGTCTGCAAGAGAGGAGGACTCAGGGGTCCCACATCTCAGCAGCTCTTATCATTTGCTCTTGTTCCTTATGCTGTGTACATACGCCACACTCCCTGAGTTGTTGGACGATATATTCGGTCTATTTGTATGACAAACATTGCAACGAGGCACACTCCCACTCCTGGAAAATGGGTCTGTCAGCCAGGGGCTAAATGAGAGGCCAGGGACTAAAGAGCAGAGTAACGGGTTGTAAAACCTAGAGGGATGTTGGATTTAGATCCTGATACCAGACTAGAATTATGGCCCACTCATTAAAATCAAGGCTCAGCCAATTAAAGATGTAAACATCCATATTACAAAAGCCTTTAAACTAACCGGAGATTATGGCGCCCATGGAGAGTTCTTTTCAGGTTTAAAGAAACACCTGCTGTGTTAAATGTCCTTCACCTGCAAAGATCTGCTGCTTTTACATGCAACAGTTTGGAATTACAGGCAAATGCTATACAGACACAATATGATTACATTAACTTTTTCATTTGCTTTAACTTTCATTTACAAGTAAGTATTTGATTAACTCCAATCTACTGGGCTGCTAAAAGGTTTGATAAACTCGAACAACCACGCCCACTGCTGAGTAACTGACTGAAAGAGCTCGTTTACACTCATCGATTAGTAAACGGTGTCTGAAGTAATAACAGCAGAAGTTTTATTTCAACACATAGGGTCCGTTTGTCCAGCACACGGCCATTGCTCAAAAGTTACTTATGTAGTGTTGGGGATTTTTGCTGGTCCATTGTGTCTCTGCCCCCGCATTTACTAGACAAACTACAGGGATCAGGTGTGGGGCTTTTAAACCACACTGACAGATAGAGTTTGAAGGAGCTTGAAAACCCCCTTCCTACCTTTAGCAACCCTTAGCCCCGGTTGCGTGCGTTGGCTGCAAGTCTGGAGGAGGGAGCACGGAGGTGGTCGAGGACCGGGGCTAATATAGAGGTGCCTGGGGAGTTATGTCTGTTGGAATCAGACTGATGTAGGAAATGAGGCCAGGGGCCATAGTGCGACTATAGGTAGGTGAGTCATAGAGATAAAGGGAGGCCATTTGGTCAGCTGCTGGCTACCTCCAGGGTTACGCTACAGGGAATCTGCCCAGCAACCACTAGCTGTCTGACAGGCTGGGAGAGGCAGGAATTCAGTTTTAAGAAGCCAGACTGGACTTTGAAGAACAGCAAAAATGTACTCCAAAAGGTTACAAAGAGAAACAATTCAGTATTCTATGTTATATTGCTGTCCTTCTTAAGGATCGCTGGTTTGATCGCTGGCTCCCCCAGTCTGCAAGCTGAAGTATCTTTGGGCAAGATCCTGAACCCTGTGTGTGTGTGTGTGTGTGTGTGTGTGTGTGTGTGTGTGTGTGTGTGTGTGTGTGTGTGTGTGTGTGTGTGTGTGTGTGTGTGTGTGTGTCAGTCTGAATCATAGTTCAGTGTCATATGAAAGCCATCGTGTGCCACTTGACTTTTTCACATCCATTAGTGCCTTGTTTGAAGCCACAAGCTGGACTCCATAAACATCCACTCGTCTCTTCTCTTCTCTTCTCTTCTCTTCTCGTCTCTTCTCTTCTCTTCTCTTCTTTTCTCTTCTCTTCTCTTCTCTTCTCTTCTCTTCTCTTCTCTTCTCTTCTCTTCTCTTCTCTTCTCTTCTCTTCTCTTCTCTTCTCTTCTCTTCTCTTCTCTTCTCTTCTATATGCATGGTTTCTTTTGCCAGCTTTTCAAACACACCATTGGGGAGAGCTGTTTTTTTTTTACATACCACATATCTGCGGTATATAAAAAAGAATTGCTCTCACAGATGCTCGTTTTTATAGTAGTCTGGAAATCATAACAAGTAGTGCTATGGTGTGTGATATTTGGACAAGCGCAGACGTATGGGCCTATGAGGTGATTGTGTTATGGGACATTATTGTGATAACAGAAAGGCCCTTAGCTCGTATATAATGGTCATGACACATGTAGGATTTATTTCATGCAGATTGTGGGACCTGCTGGATGTGATGGCTTTTGAAGTCCTTGTGTGTCTCTTTGGCTAGTTGGCACTGGCAAAGCATCTATCTTACCCTGGGTCTCTTTTCCCCTCAGTTATCGGCCACAGATGAGGACCGTGGTTCTTTTGGTACTATAAGCTACACCCTGGGTTCAAGCTCTGGAAGCACATTGCCAACCCAGTTTACCATCAACAAGGAGACTGGCCAACTTTGCACCAGCACAGCTCTGGACCGGGATGAGGGACTGGACAAGTTTGACCTGACTGTCACAGCAACAGATGGAGTAAGTAACTACAGGAAAACTGCTGTAAGCTCTGCAAGGTTGATATTTCACCAGAATACTCCTCGAAACATCAATTGATATTTGAGAAATATGCTTCATTACTTTCTTGCAAAGAGACAGAAGACAGGATTGAAACCTCTTTGTATGAATGCTAATGTGGGAAAACCAATAGCACCATCCTGTAAACCTTGTATGTGATTCTTATATTTGGATAGATCCAAGTTTTTCTCCATTGCTTTGATGCAATGTTCACATCAGGAACACAATTCCATACCTTCTCAAACCAATTTATCAGAGCACCTGTGATTAAAAACAAAAAAACACATACATATTTTAGAAATATGTCAAACCCCACCCCAAATAATGTTTTAGCAGTATACAGTAGCAGCAACAGTGAATGAAGAAAAGTTTATAGGATGGCAGTGAGACTTAGGGACAGGTTAAAACAGAGGCAGATGATCCTTTAACAGGAGCAGATGGAGGAAGAAGAAGCAGTGGATGTTTTAAGAACTGCATTAAGACCGGTGAGAATTACATTCCTCATGTGAGAACTGCACGTTAAAATGTGAGAAAAATTGTAAATTAGTGAGCTTTAGAGATGCTGTTGAAAATTCCTGTTTTCAGAGAAAATAAAATGCACTTTTATGTGTTCCTTGTGCTAAGCTAAGCTAACCAGCCACAGTTACATATAAAGCATTTCAGCTACCTCTTTGAATCAAAGCAAATGCACATTAAATGTTGAAGTAATCCCTTGTGCTTTGCATGGTTTTGCAATCAAAGCCTAATTATTTGTAACTGAAATAGACTTCTGAAGATGAAGATGGAAAAAGTCAAAGGCTCGAACTTCAACGAAAGTCACGGAATTAGTTCTGTAGCTAGATGAGGGATATTTCAGCTGATTGAAGTCGTTTCATGACAAAACACGTTGCCTGCTGCATATGTAATATTCCTTCTGATCAAAGTGACAGGGTGAAAGCAAATTAAAGAAGTCTAAAGCTGCACTCAAATAAATCTGATCAAAGTGACAGGACATGCTTAATGAAGACACTATCCAGTTCCTCAGCAGCCGGGCAAAATAATCAGAGGGACAATGTTAAACCATCGGTTATTGCCAAAGGATGGACTTAAATAGGAATTGAAACTCCTATTTCAATAGAAAACTTGAATCTCTTATGTACTGTTGGTTTACTAAGGTAATAGAAATTCAGGAATTGTTGTAAATTTGTTATTGTTAGTCATTGTGGTGCTGTAGTGTTACCCGCTCATTTCCAAATATTCAGCTGGTGTCTGCCCCCTTGTCTCAGCTGTCTCTTGTTTTTAATGAGCTCATAAAGCTGAGCCAGTGAGAGTGTAAACTCTACTCATTGACTAATGCATTCAACAGCATGTTCTTATAGTTTAAACCTTTAAAAGTCCTGCATTGTCACTTTTCACTAGGGGGTAATACTGTTTTCTTTGTAATACTGTGCTAGAAGGGAGGGAGGTAGTGGTTTAACTTAACCAGCTCTTCTTATAGTTTAGCATCCAGTTATCGGTCAATAGTCAAGTCAGCAGAGCTCTGTTATATCATTAAAGCTCTGGTTTCTGCTAAAGACAGCACATAAAACATGGATTCGCCACTGCGACGTCACCAACTGGAGTGTGGACTGTATATTTTTAGAGTTTTTAACTATAACTATATTTAGAGCTTTTGGGCTTTTGGGAGCAGCAAAGCAGGTTAAAAAAGCAGATTACACAGCACAATAGAGTATTCCCCCTGCTGATCCAGTCTAGCACTATCCTTTTCTTCTTTGTGCCGCTTCATGTAAGGCGGCTTAGCTTGCTGATAGTTTAGGGTTTCCTGTATTCAAATAAACTAGATCAAACAATCTTTTAACATTTTCTTTACAGGGTGGTCTAAGTTCAGTAGCCCGTGTGAGGGTCACGGTGGTGGACATCAATGATAACCGTCCCACCTTCTATCCAGTCCTGTACACGGTCAGTCTTAGTACCCATAGCGCTCCAGGAACATCTGTCGTCAAGGTAACAGCCAATGACCCTGATGTGGGAGAAAACGGAAGAGTAACATACCGCACTGTACCTGGAGGAGGATCCAGTTTCTTTACCCTTAATAAGGACACAGGTGTGTAGTGGTTTATTCTTATTACATGTGCAACATAATCATGTATGTTATGACTGTAACCAAGAGATGAGAAAAGGACTCACATAAAAACTAACTTGTTGTCTGTATGTATCTATTTTTTGCAGGTGTGATCTCTCTCTCCCGCTCACTCCATGGCAAAGCCAACACGGTAATCTCCATGGTCATATCGGCTGAGGATGGGGGCGGTCTTACAGCACCGGTAAATGCCAGAGTGAACGTGAGCGTGGTGGGAGGCTCAGTGGCGTCTCCGGTGTTTGAACAGGCACAGTACTTCTTTACCGTGTCGGAGGATGTTCTCAGGGGGACGGCAGTGGGAGTGGTTCGTGCTTCTGCCAAGACAGGTGAGTCCCTTGTACCCTCACATGCTTTATTGGATTCCTGTCTCTGCTTTGGTAATTTCAGGCTTGCTTTTAACATGTGCGTACCTCCCTAGTGAGAAGCAGTTCTGTGCAACTTGCCCATTTTCATCTTCCTGACAAGTACCAGGACAGAAATGCACTAATGGGCTAGAGCACAATGCCTTATCTCTCCATTAGTTGTAGAAATAGCTAAACAACAATTGTATAAACTCTATTAAGAAATCACACCCGTCTCACGGCGCACAATTTGTTGGCGATTATTTTCTTCTCATACTCCTATTTTCTCTCACGGTTAATTATGGATTTTAATTGGGATGTAATTTTGAAGCAAAATAATCAATGGTGTAGTGGACACGTGGCTGTGGTGGAATACAAGGCTCTCAGTGAATCAGCACCCTCACCTGCAGGACCCCGACTCTTGATGATATTTCATTTGAGTGAACACATCACATCTTTGTCTCCTAAAGCTGTCTATGGATTTGATATCAGATTTGTTTTTTTAGATGTTGGGTTTCTATATAATTCTATATATCTTGGTTTTCATATTATAATTTCTTAGTAAACACTTAATATTTCAATTGTTCAAAAATTGTGGCATCTCTTTATCACTATTTCCTTACATCTATTTGTTTTGTGACTTCTCCTTCTGTCTTCCATCAGGTGGCTCTAAGGATATTTTCTACTCTATTTCATCTGGAGACCCTCATGGCTACTTTACAGTGGACAGCGCCACTGGTACCATTCGCACAGCCCTTCCTCTGGACCACGAGACCTGCCCCAGTCTTGACCTGGAGATCCAGGCACGATCTGGCTCTCCTCCGGCATATGGAATCAGCCGGGTACACATAACCATTGCAGACATCAACGACAATGCCCCTACCTTCCTGCCATCCTCATCGGAGTCCCTTCTTTTACCTGAGATCACCAAAATGGGGACAATTATCTACCGTATTCAGGCCACCGACAAAGACTCGGGCCATAACGGTCAGCTCAGCTTCGATCTAGTCTCTGCTGGGGCTGCAGGCAGCAGTGGCCAGAGGACATTTGGCGTTGACAGGGGCAGTGGGGAGGTACGTCTAATTGGGAGTCTCTCATATGAAAGTGTCCCTCGCTATGACCTTCAGGTGGTTGCCAAGGATGGTGGAGCACCTCAACTTAGCTCCACCTTCACCCTTGTGGTCCACATCCAAGCACAAGACGCACAAGGCCCAAACTTTGATACCCTCACGTACCGCGTGGAGCTACGGGAAAATACTCCTCTAAACACGCGCTTCCTTCAGGTCCGAGCACTTAACAGAGAGGCTTCTGGAAATGGTGGAAGTTCCTCATCATCATCTTCCCCCGCTATTTCCTACCGCCTCAGGCCCGACGGTGATGCTGCAGGTTTTGGCATCATGCCTGATAGTGGTTGGCTGTTTGTTCGGAGCTCTTTAGACCGAGAAGTCAAAGACATGTTTCTGTTGACTGTTCTTGCTACCTTGGGCCCAGGAGGTGCAGGAAGAACCGGCAGCGCGACCGTCAGGGTAACAGTGACGGATGAAAATGACAACTCGCCTCGTCTGAGCCAGGAGAGGGTGTTTCTGGCTGTCAGAGAAAACCTGCACGCAGGAACGGGCTTTGGCAGGGTTTCTGCAACGGACAGAGATGCAGGACTAAATGCACGACTCACCTACAGGCTGCTGCACACAGACAGGCATTTTCAGATCAACTCGCAAACAGGTAACAATAAATACCGTAACCATAACACAAGTAGCGATAATGGTACACTTAGTAGTTTTTATTTAAACTGTTCGGCACAGCATGAAATGTAGTTACTTTGTAAGCAGTGATAATACCAGCATAATTTCCCTTGAGGAGTTGATGATTTGCTCTTTCTCAATTAAATTAAATTAACATGGTTAATTACTCAGCGGCTTCCCTTGTGTCCTTTTTTTGTTTTAGGTGAGATTAGTACCCGCCTTGCCCTGGACAGAGAGCAGCAGTCCAGCTTTCAGGTTATTGTGGTCGTACAGGATGGGGGTACGCCCCCTCGCAGTGCTACAGGGACTGCTCATATCACTGTGCTGGACGAAAATGACCACGCCCCCAGTTTCATGCATACCAGGCCTGACAGGGAGCTGGTGCTACAGGTGAGAAGGGGGGAGGGCAAGATTAGTTATATCAGCAAGCAGCTTTGAGGGATAAATATTATATATCAATGAATGTAGTTTTCTTCTGTGCATGCTGGGGTTCTATTAGTCGGGTGTGACATTAGCCCAGAGGGAGGTCCTATCCAAGCAAATTACACTAAAAGTAAGGATTTCATGGATCTGCATTTGTATTCATTCCCGGTGAGTAACAATACTTCTTTGCAGGTGACTGAGGGGCTTCCATCAGGAACAGTCATAGGGACAGTGGCAGCTAAAGATCCAGACGAGGGAGAGAATGGCACTATCTATTACTCATTATCAGGTGAGCCTCATAATTTGTCTTAAAGCCACAAATTTACAGATTTTTCCACCTGCCACATATACACATACATTAATAATGTTTGTTTCATTTACTTCAGGCTCAAGAGCAGAGCGTTTCTCCATCAATCCAACCACCGGTGAGCTTAGAACCGCTTCCCCTCTGAGATTGACAGAGCGAGCCGAGTATGCCTTCACTGTGACTGCTGCTGACCACGGCACACCGACCCTCAGCTCCACCTGCCAGCTACGAATACAAGTAAACACAATCTGCACATTTTCATATCCTCATCCAGCTTCCAAACATCTTCATATACATTGAATTTCCAAAGTGTTCGGTGACATCTTCTGATTGGACACAAAGTCTGGTGATCGAACCTAAACATCTGTGCTTCACCTCAGTCCTTCTGCGTTTCTTTCTGTAACACAAGCTGTAATTTCCTCAATCTGAGGAAAACAGTGAGCAGTTTGACTGTCAAAGGAATTTGGAAAAGAGGTAAATGTGAGAAAGAGAGAAACTGAACCTGTGCCTTTATAAACAAAGAGCTTTATCCAATCTAGTGGGTGTTTCCTGATCCAGAGGTTAGAGGGGTAACTAGAACCAATGGTGCGAAAGACTGAGCTAATACTGTGAACTTTCTGGAGGAGGGTCAGTCCTCCATATCAACATACAATATCAGGAATTCAACTGCAGGGAAAAAAAAAAGGTTAGGAGCTCAGTGTTTTTGTGCGATGTGATTTCAGAAAGGAAAAGGATGCTAATTATGGTGGGAGTGCTTGCCTTAGATTTCGCCTGTGCACTGCTTGTGCGGCTTTGAGATTAGACAGAGGGGAAACAGGCACCTTGGAATCAAATGCTCCCAGATGAGATCTGATGAAAGCCAGCTGCATCAAATCACACAGAGAGAAAGGGAATACACCGCTGTACAGTAGCAAGCAGTGATACATGCACGCACAGAGACACGCTCGCTGTAATGACACGTTCAAACACTTGCATGAGGTAACGTTTCCAGTTAATGATTTTGAGATAACATTTCCCTTAGCTGCGCGTAAAATCAGACACACGGATACCGTTGTACACCACGTGTACTACAGTACACATGATAGTTAGCTTGTACAGAGAAAAGGCAAATGAGGCGAAAAAGTATAAGTAGTGCAACACAGCGCATTTGTTAGTGCTGCCAGCTCATTAAATTATGTGATCTGAGGAAGTGCATTTAAGCAAATTACTTAAAAAACAGACTTTCACCAGCTGTAGTCATCCATTTGGAGCTTGAGCCCAGAACACAAAATTACAATTTCAGTGCAATCAGTTATTGTTTGTGTCGGCACTACAATGAAGCACGGAGGAAAAGCTGCAACATACTTCTGCTTCCACTGCTGTTTTTTTTTTTTTTAATGAAAAATGATCAAAAGTAACAATGTAGTCCTATAGGCACTTCAGTTAGTAGCAACTATAGGCTTCAAGGAAAGAGGATAGAGGCTTTTCAGGTCTAAACTGATGGAAAGTCCCTGAGAACTGAAGCTGTTATTAAAGGTCTCATGGGTCAAGGTGTGAGTGAGTGGGGGTCAGGTAGTAACAAATAGGCCTTGGTATTGTGATATTAGTGCATTTCACCTGCAAATATGTGCAAAGAGACAGAGTCAGACTTAACCACACCATGTCTCTCCTCTTTTAGTTTTACTTTGGGTAAAGACACCAAAAACAAAAACCTCCATTAATTGGTACAGATATTGAGGACAAAGGAGTGTATGTGTCTGTGCATGTGTGAATGAAGGTTTGTGTCCATGTGTGCATTTCTTGATGATGAAACCAGAAAATCTGCTTATATTTCCTCAGAGCTCTTTGATGTGTCCCAGAACAGTGTTGAACCTTGAGGTGGTTCAAAGTGTCAAAGGCCCTCTGGCTCGTATTTGTTTCCCATTGGACCAGACTGTAGCATATGTGGAGGTTGCTTATTGCTCTGAATTATTTGAACTGGAACACTTACAGTTTTCCCTACTATCACACCCTTCATTATTTTGTCACAGGTCACAAAGCCTGACTCTCAAGTTGAAGCCAGAATGCGGCAGTGTCAAGATATTTACTGGAAGGATTACACGTAATGCCTCCATGCACAGTGAGAGTGCCTGTGAAGGTTATTATAGTATTAACAGCAAAACAGAAACAGACTACAGCCCAAGGCTATGTTTAGGGATGGGTTGGGGTGAGAGCCATATAGATGCATTGTCTGCAGAATATCAGAAGAAATCAGATCCTTTAACACACGTATACAGCTTCTTGCCACTTTCCTACTTTTTGTTACTGAGAAGTATTGTTTTAGTCTGTTTTGGAACAGATCCATGGATGAATTACACTGCAATCTAAATCACAATTATTATTGGAAAGACTTTACCACAAATACTCAGGAAATTGGTTTGTTTGACCCTAGTTTCCTTTCCTTCAGGTTCTCAGCTCTTCCAGGTCCAGCCCCAAGCCCAATGTTCTCTCTATGACCCTGAACACAATCGAAGGGGCAGTTCCGGGCTCTGTCATCGGTTCGGTCCGTCCACCTGACCAGCATGAATCTGCTCTATTGGAAGGCCAGGTGACCTACCTGGTCGTGGGAGGGACAGATCGCGATGGGACCTTTATGGTGGACCACTTAAAGGGCGATGTGTACGTGGTACGGGAGCTGGACTATGAGAAGGGATCAAGATACACCCTGCACATTGAGGTGTCGGACTTCTCTCAGGCATTTCCAAGCAGCCACCTGGTGAAACTAGATATCAACGTGCAGGACAGCAATGATCACGCACCCCAGTTCACTGAAGACCCCGTTACCATTGTGATCCACGAGAACATCGAACCAGGGGCTTCCATATACACCTTCCAAGCTGTGGATCAGGTGAGAAAGAGTGTATGGAATTAAAGCACAGTTAATTTGAGTTATGTTGTTATTTGTGTCGTTTTCAGCTTTATATTCACTGTTTTTTGTTATTATTTCATCCTAAAATATCAGTTATACTGTTGTCTGTTATTCCAAGAGCTTAACAGAGGTGAAATCTTCAAATTGAATGTTTTATCCTTAGCATTTTATTAATTTAACGATCAGTTCATTATCAGTGTTGTTTTTGTTACATTTCATGCAGAAGAAAAGCAGGAGGAGAATAATATATCCACTTCCAGTCTAATTTATCCATTCTTTCTTTTTGTTTTATAGGATGGCAGTGGACCCAACAGTGAGCTGCGCTATTCCATCGAGCACTTCTGGCCTGAAACTCCTGACTTCCTCATCCTCGACCCCTCCAGCGGAGTCCTCACCCTGGGGCAAAAGTTAGACCGTGAGTCTACACCCTCCCTTTACCTGGTGGTGAGAGCCACAGACCAGGCAGTGGATATCTCTCAGAGACGCTGGAGTTCGGTCACCGCCCGAGTGTTTGTGACGGACGAAAACGACAACTCACCGATCTTCAGCTCTCCATCTGCGGTCAGTGTCATGGAGGATCAGCCTGTAGGGTGAGTATCACATCAGTGTCAGTAATATATTTTTGGAATCCTCAAGTGCATTTGGGTGATGATGTTTCGTTTGTGTCTTCGTTGACAGGTTTGTGATTTTGTACGTGATGGCTCGAGATTCAGACGAAGGAGAAAATGGCAGAGTATCGTACAGAATTCAGGCAGGCAACAGCGCTGGTCGCTTCAGTCTGAACCCTGACACCGGTGAGCTTTGAGGGTGGGACGTATCATCTGTAATGTGAAGTTGATCTCTCAAGACATAAAGAGTCTCTCATGACTATCCAATTTACACTCCATCAAAAAACGAGTAAAATTCACCACATTGTTTCTTGTGCTTATAATCCTGGTTTAAGTGATTTAACACAGCACGACTAGCCTGTGGCCTTTTTCTTTGGGATTTAATGATTGATGGAAGCCGCCTGGATGAACAAAACTTTCCAGAAGATCATAATTAGACGCTGAAGTGCTGCTGTGTAATATTTCTTTGGACTCATACTCGGTGTCCTTTTCTTGATGGATTTGTTCATGGGAACTTTATTTGGGGTCGAGATGTGGATAGCTCTTGATATTTTTTTTGTTCATATGTGATCTCTTCATTGTTGGAGCGTGGTGGTGTAGGCGTGCTCAGCTTTTTGTGGGATGAGATTAGCAACTATGACACAGACATTTAATGTAGCTTCCAGATGGAAGAAAGTCTTTACGCCATTACTGTCAAGTGTCTGGCTCCTTAACAGGGAGTGATTTCACTTCTGGTTTGTTTCTCAGGCGTGTGTGGTGTTAGGCTTTTGGTTATTAATAGCTGTAATAACACATTAGCATGTATTGTGAAGACATGCACCAAACCCCCTGGCTAATGTGGAGGGTATCAATAGATTTATTATTGCTTATAAGTGATATATCTACTCTGCAAGCTGTTTTAATTTTCAATAACCTTATTTTATGAACTACAATTTACATTTTATGGATTTCCTATACAGTTCTATATTTGAGTGTTTGGCCATCGTTTAAGTAATATACGCCTGGATAACTGGATACTTGGAATAATGCCTTGATAATTTATGTGCTGTGGATTAAACATTTTGTATACAGTACTTTGCAAAGGTTTTGAGCCACCCCTCATTTGTTTATATTTTGCTTCCAAGAAGCAACACTTTCTTCTAACTTTCTAAAGCGGTGTTGAGGAATAGTTCTCCAGGGTCTGTGAGGGTCTTTCAAAGTTCATCTTTGGACACGGGCTGCTTTTTTTTTTTCCTCGTTTTCAGTCCAAGTCTTGTGCCTGAGCATTTTCAAAGGAATGTTTTTTGTTAAAACACTTAACTCTGACCTATGAATCATTCAAACACACAAAAGGCACCTAAATCAATGGTTGAAGCAGTTTTGTGTCTAGGCATAACAGACAACTTATGGCGCTTTGTTACCAGCGGCCCGTCACATAAACACATATTTTTCCCCATTTCTTTAGTCGAATCTACAAAAACTGCCAAAGATAACACAGCTTAACAGACATAAAATAGTATTTTTGCAATAACAATGTGACTCCCAAAGAGCTATTAGCTGAAAATTTGGCATATCTTTCCATGCTGTGCAGTGAGAACCTAAAAAGTACAATAAGAAAGATGTGACAGGCCTGTCAAACTATTTATAGAACATGAACAATACATGAAAGTTGTGTCTTCAAGGAATAGGAAAAAATCCAACAAAAAGTTGCCACAGGACCTGCATCTGACCCTTCAGTTGATCAAACTAGTGTTTTCTAAAGCCTCATCAGAAATGGTCTCAGTGGTAACGTTGATATTAAAAGGCCATTCTTAAAGAAAAGAAACAGGGAAAAAAAAGACAGGGCTATGCTAAATTACAGAAGACCTGGACTGAAAATCAGTGGAAACAGGTCTTATGGAGTGGTTAACTCAAAATTTGAAAATTATAGTTCATATGAGCAAAAAACTTCAAACAAACAAAAAGCATGTATATGTATCAAGCATGCATTGGCCTCCCCAGATGCCTGGCCTCAACGTTTTTAAAGCAGCGTGAGATCGTGATGATAGAGAACAGAATAAAAGGCTGCCAACATCCAAGGCTGCCAAAAAGATCTTTAAATGCTCTTCAAGAAGCCTGCAGAAGTAATATTCAAAACTAACTGAAGAAATGATAAGAAAGCTTGCCTGAGCGAGTTAAGTATAAGTTGAAGAATAAAGGTGGTCGGACCAAATATTGACTTTCCAGTTTGTTAGAGTTGGAAAAAACAGTTAAAAACGGTGATTTGCCTTATATATTGTTCTTGCCTCACTTATCTAGTGTGTTTCTGTGTGTATCGACACGTTTTAATAAATTGCTGCACCCGTTTCACATTTTCCTAATGAAATATAAAGAAATGAGGGTTTTTGGACAGCACTGTATCTTGGGTGTGTTTTCTATAATGCACATTTTCTTTTAATTTGCTATGGCATTTGAAGATAAATGGGTAATACTCCCTTTATCATATGGTTGATACTGTATCAGTAAAGCAGAATTGGCTTGTGAGTGTAATGCAATAGTTCGCTAGATGGTTTGCATCTGTTTTCTTTTAACTAAAACAGGGCAGTTAGTGAGACCCCACAGAAACATCAGAGCCTCAGCCTCACAAAATGTTCTACACACAATGTATGTGTGGCAAGCTGTAACATTTATAAATTACACACGTCTCTCAGGCTAAGCTTGCCAGCTAAGCTTGTAGTCTCCTGCAAAAAGTACACACACACACACACACTTCATATGGCCTCTTACTTTGCCTTGAACGGCAGGGTGATGACGGGTTTGTGACATGTAGGTAAGACTGTAACAGTCAGAGTCTGAGTCACAGACCCTGTGTAAACTGGTATGATTTACATAAAATACCCATATACACATATCAGCTAATGGCTTGAAGACTTACATGCAATCATATATGATAGAGTTGCATTAAAAAAGCATATTGACCTAAAGCAAGGCCATGAGTTGATTTGGGATTGCAGCTCAAACAGAAGCGTGTGTTTACCTGTGTGCCTGTTTTACAATGTTTACAGTAATCATACACGTTAAGTGATAATACATGGATACACATTTCAATGCATGTTCAAAGTGCCAGAATTGAATAGCTGGTATGAAGTAGCTGTACTTTCTGGGCTTTCAGGGGAAACTCTCATAAAGCAAAGCTGTGAAAGTTTTTGCTTTTACAAGTCCTTCAGGCATAAAAGGTACAGAAAATCACAGGTACAGAAAATTGCACGTTCACAAAAATAATCCAAACACATACTTAGACACAAAAATAGCAAGGAACACAGACAAAGGCCAAAATAAAAAAAAATAAAAAACTTTTAGAGTATTCGTTTCAATTTAAGTATTTTGGGGAAGGTTTTAGAAAGCTGTTATGCAGCACTCTCTGATTTTTTTTTTCTTCCCCCTCCTAGGCTCTCTCTCCATCCTTAAATCCCTTGACCGTGAAGAGCAAGAAATCTTCAATCTCACTATCATAGCAGAAGATCATGGAACACCGCAGCTTTCCACCTCTCAGGTGCTGTGCGTGCAGGTGATTGACGTGAATGATGAAGCGCCGGTGTTCCTGCGGGCAGAGTTTGAGGCACAGGTGATGGAAAACCAAGGACCAGGAGCCACAGTGTTGACAGTAACGGCCACTGACCGGGACCAAGGTTGGTTTGAATGTTTTATTACAGTTTAGAGTTTAGAGTAGGTGCAGTTAATAAGCAGAAGTGAGTGGAAATAGGCCATGGAGGATCTGCGGAAAGATGTTCTCTTTGCCAATTTATATCCTCAATTCGTTCGCTCAACTTGTTGGACATCTAAAAGCATGACCAGTGAATGTTAGTAGGATACATGAGGTTATATTGTGAGTGAATTTTCTTTTAAATAACTTGGACTGAACATATGAACCTATAATCAATGAACAAGAGCTTAAGAGGCAGCCAGAGCTGAAGTCACTAAGTTGGTGAGTCGGTGAAGGAGAGAATCAGCTTAATCTCAGTCATGACTGCTGAGCTGAGAGGTGGGAGAAGTGAGTGAGTGAGTGAGCAAGAGACTAAAATAGACCAATCATGACGTGACAAGACCACTTCATCTCAGTCACATGACTGATGGGTGACATTTTTCTCACTGCTTAGCACCATTTTTAATGTTTTAAGTGAACTACACTAGTAGGGATGTCGAAATAAGCTAAAATAAGCATTAGCTGCAAAAGTTTTATTTTTACTTAGTTCAATTTATTTTTATTGTGTAAAAAATACACAAAGGGTCATTTAGTAAAAAGAAAAGAAATACTTAACCAAAAAAAGAGTAAAAATCAATTCGATATTGCTCTACCTATTCGGATTGGTTTTATTTAATCTCACCACTTCTCCATAAGTTATTAGTTAGTATTTGTCCAGCTTTCTTACTGATATAAACTTCAATAACAACAACAACAGACCTATTTCTAAAACAGAATATATACACTGCGTAGAATATGGGTTATTATAGCAAAATGTTTTAAAACACTAAACTAAATCTTGAAGTAGTAACTTGCTAAACAAAGACATTCACTGAAATTCATCATTTTCTTCTTGTTTGTATTTCATGAGGATCATATCTTGATATCTTTTTTTAAGTGCTCTGTGTTTATGTTAAGTGAGCTGGTATTGAAATGAACCACCAATGGGAACAAAGACTCTCAGTGACAAACATATGACAGAGTGTTACGTAAACTACTAGCTTGATACCTGTGCAGCCACAGTTTGGCTTGTATTTTAAAATTAAATAAAACGTGTCCCAAAAATGAGTCATTTTTCTGATTGCTAATACACAGCTTGGAAAGAAAAGCATCTGGACTTCTTTAAGTTGCTTGACGTCCAGACGCTTTTCTTTCCAAGCTCCTTAGACTACGATGACCTGGATGACTTGAGAACCTTCACAGACATAATACACAGCTCCTCTGACAAAAACTTCTAAGTAAGATCTCGTTTAGTTCAGGAAGAGCAAATTGTACAAATTGAAGACAGTTGTTATTTTTGGCCAAATGGATAATGCCAAGAAAGTCAAGATATGGAAGGAAAAAAAGGTTCCAAGTTTCAGCGCCGGTTTAATGAGTAAGAAGGAAGAGCCGATCAACCCCAAAAACCATAGAACTAAACCACACGCATAAATGGTTTTGAGAGACCAAATCTTTTTAAATCAATCACATGCAGATGCTAACGATAATGTGTGGTCACAATCTTCATCCAGAGCCTTACAAGTTTACAGCACCGGCGCTTGCAGCTGTAACTTCTTGAAATTACTGCCTTATTACATTTAATGTAGCCAAATCCATTGTGTGCCTTTATTTCTATTTGTGTCTTGTTATTTTCATGAAGGTTCTAATGGCCAAATAACATACGGAGGAGTTTCAGAGGAAGGCTTCATTATCAACCCTGTGACAGGAGCCATCACCACCACAAAGGAACTGGACACAGAGCTACAGGATCACTACACTCTTACAGGTATTAAATCCCTTAAATCCCAAGTTTATTTAAATGCTTTTATGCAAGTTTAAGCATATCTACAGTTTACTTTAACTTGCTTTACTCACTCTAACATCTCTTTTATTCTATCTCATACTAGTATATGCCAGGGATGGAGGGCTGCCTCCTAACTTTGCCAAGGCTGTAGTCCGAGTGGAGGTGCAGGATGTGAATGACAATGCTCCAGTCTTTGCAAAGCCGTTTTATGGACTTGAAGTGCCAGAGAACCAGGCTCCTGTAGAGCTTTGCATCCTCAAGGCCACAGACCCTGACTCAGGTCCTGGTGGAGAGCTGGAGTACAGAATTGCTGGTGAGAAACAGCATTGTGTGTCCAATCCAAGTATTTTATTAGATTTTAAAGAGTGATTTAGGTCACCACAATTGCTGTAATTGTTGTTTACTGGGAGAAACATTGCATTTTTGTCATTTTTGTTTGTTTTTTTTAGAGGCCAGAAAATCATAAAGTTAGAATTTAGCGATTTTAATGTGCTGCTAAAATTGACTCCTGGACCCATTTTTGCTGATATCGTACCTACTCTATTGTAAAAGTTTAGTCCTGACTAGGAGATGTATTGAGATTTTGGACTAATCTACCTTATTGTGTTTTACTAGACCCAGTTCTCCCCATATCGCAAATAAAACCTGCACAGAGTGGCTAAATGTTTGCTACTGATATAGTCTTATCAAAAGCACTACTACCTCTCTAAAGCGAAAATCTGAGCTAAGTGCAGAGCTGGCACAGACGTCTCCATTCCTCTCCATCTTTCAACATTACTTTCAAGTTTGTTTGTTTTTTTTCCCCATCCACTTCTTCTAGTTGGGGACCCTGATGGAGATTTTCAACTCCACGCCAGCACAGGAGCCCTGTCGACGTCTCACGGGCTCGACAGGGAGACGCATGCAAAATACACTCTGGAGGTGGTGGCCACAGACCGAGGCAGCCCTGCTCTCAGTGCTACTGTCACAGTGGAAGTCAACGTGCTGGATGTCAATGACAACAACCCCGTTTTCACCAAAAGTAGCTACTCGGTGGAAATTTCAGAGGATGCTGCAGAGGGGGCACAGGTTCTTGAGGTGAGCTGAAATGGAAATAAAGATATTCAAACTACTGGAAATACTTAGAAAAAAAGTTTTTAATCATCAACTTTTTTTTGTATGTATATCCAGGTTTCAGCCACAGATGCTGATGAAGACCTAAATGGGAAGGTTCTGTATTTCCTCAGTCGAGAGGCGCATGGCGCATTCACTGTGGATGAGCACAGTGGTCGTATCACCACGTCAGCCCCTCTGGATCGCGAAAAACTGGCGTCATACAGCTTCCAGGTTTTTGCTGTTGACCTTTCACCAGCTGCACCTAGGAACTCGTCTGCTCAGGTAAATGAGGGGTTAGCTATCTAAGGTGTTTATTTGGCTTGAATTTTTGATCTGGGATCTGATTTCAGACATCTACCTTACAGGTGACAGTAACTGTCCTGGATGTCAACGACAACACCCCCTTCTTCATCCAAGATCCGTTGGTCATTGAAGTGTCCAACAGGCGTTCCCAGAGGGTTTTAGCTACGATGAAGGCCGAGGACAAGGACTTTGGAGCAAATGGTTCTGTGTTTTACCGTTTTGCCACCCCAGTGAAAGGCTTCAGTATCAACTCCCTAACTGGGGAGATACAGGCCACTGAGCGACTGGCTGACCTGACCCAAGCACAAAGGACCCTGATAGTGGAGGCCATGGACCAAGGCAGCCCAGCTCAGTCTACGCAGGGTGTTGTGGTCATTTACGTGAAGGAGGTGGAATATAGTGGAATTCGTTTCTCGAGAAATGCAAGAGATGTCAGCATACAGGAGAACGCAGAAAAAGGTTAGACAGTGTTATCGGGAATAGCAAGTAGTGCACCAGGTTTTTATTCTCCTATATCCTTTTTAAAAACAATTACAAACACTATTTTATTCTCTGCTCCACTGAAAAAAATCAGGTACCACTGTGGCTCAGGCTCAAGCTCAGTACCCAGATGGTTCTCGTAACGGTATCAGCTATAGCCTCTTCAGTGGGAACAGGAAGCAGGGCTTCAGTATCAGCTCTTCGACAGGTAACGCTCACCCTGAAAGTGTTTCTAAAAGTATGTTTCATGCAGTGTATAGATGGTTAATTAGTATGAGGATAGTGTTATCTTCAGTTTTTAATCACATCTTCCTACTCTGGGTTCCACAGGTGAAATAAGGGTGCAGACCTCGAAGGAACTAGACTTTGAAGACACCCCAAGACTCCGTCTTGTTGTGAAGGCTGAAACTGTGTCTTCTACATCTTACATGGCTTTTAACTTGATCCTACAGGATGTCAATGACAACCTTCCTCGCTTCCAGCTGCAGAATTATGTGGCCTACATGAAGGAAGCACAAGGATATGAAATGCCAATCATACAGGTGCTTACAAAAGTTAAAAATAATGATGATAATAATAATAACAATACAGAGTTACACAGATATTTGGTCTATTGGAGTTCTACAAAGGCTAAAAATAAATTTCCCTTTCTGTCTGCTCTTTTCAGGTTGTTGCTGAGGATGTGGATCAGGGCCAAAATGGTCAGGTGACCTACTCCATCCAGTCATCAAGCATGAGTGGCCTCTTCAAGATTGACCCTGTGACAGGAAGCATCACCACAGCAGCCATCATGGACCGTGAGATCTTTACTCAGACCAAGTAAGATCTTCAACTTTTACTAACTTATTGCTTTTGTAACCAAAATGTGATCAATCTGAAACAAAATATGCACACAATTTTCAATTAAAGTTAAACTCAGGTCTAGTTATATTGCACCAAAGTGTAACAACAGAGGATGGTTCGGATTATCTCTTTCTCTGCTCACCCACAGGCTGGTAGTTACAGCAACTGACAGAGGAAGTCCACGACTCGCAGGTTCAGCCACACTGACAGTCATTATTGTTGACCAGAATGACAACAGACCCACTATTCCCATGCATCAGGAAATCCGCATCCCGGAGAGTAAGTTTGCTTAATTTAAAAGGTATTGTTGGAGTTTCTGGTAAACACCCAGTGCTGCCATTTACAAACAGTAAGATTAAGGATTATCATCAAACAAATCATGGCTGTGTGATATATGTGCTGTGTCTGAATGCAACTAATAAGTTCATTTCCACGTTCTTTCTCTCTTAGATACTCTGATAGGCACTGAAATCACTCTCGTGACGGGCAACGATGTTGACTCCAGTCCTGCCCTGTCCTACTCCTTACAGCTAGACCCAACAGCACTAGGCAAGTTTGGGATTCACTGCTATAGTGGAGGCGTGTCACTCACTGCCCCTCTAGACTTTGAGGAGAAGACGTGGTACACCCTGACTGTCAGAGCCACTGACAGCCAGCACCAAACTGAGGCCAACATTACAATATTGGTGGAAGATATTAATGACAATGCACCAGCATTCACACATGACCTCTATCAGGTATGCCGTTACTTTTACTGAATTTATTTTCTAATAATTCATATGGGCACCTAAAGAGAATGTTGCTGTTGTTGTGTTTTTGTCTGAGGTAATCACAAATTATAAGTTCTTAAAGCAAAGTCAATTATTTTCAGAAACAGTTTATTTCTAGTAGACAACATTAAATGCACTTGTGGGCTTGACACACACTGTAAAATACACATTTGTACACTTCTAAGTTGCACAGAGTGGGTGTGATAAAATTTAACTGCTTAATATTAACTTGGGAACCACTGCGGAGATCAGCCTGTAAAAAATGTACTACCCTGTCTCAGGAAATGACCTCAGTATAAGGAAAAACACACACAGGATAAAGGAACTACATTATTAAAAGCATTTTCCTCTCTGTGAAGGTAGTGCTTGTTGCCCTCCACACAATAGCTTGATATGAGCCAATGCTGAGGTGTTTGTTTCCTTTATCCAAATGTTAAATTTAATGTCTCTTTTTCTCTTAGGTTACTCTTCCTGAGCACACACCACCAGGAAGTGCAGTTATCACAGTAACAGCGACTGACAGGGACTCCGGAGAGAATGGCAGGATCACCTACAAAGTGATGTCGTCAACTAAGGAGGGTTTCTACATTGACCCGAGCAATGGTAAAGATAAGCTTGGCTACTTCATGCTCTGTTTTATTTCCCTGCTCTCATTTTTAATAACATTTTCAGCACAACGAGTAAGTTCATCTCATTTCCTTCTGATTTCAGGAACCCTGTTCATCAATAACAGAGTTGAGTTTGACCCCGAGCGCCCATCAGTCAGCATTGTCATTGAAGCTCGTGACAGAGGCCTACCCCCGCTCTCCTCTTTTACTACAGTCCAAGTTCAAATAGCCGACGTCAACGACAATGCTCCTGTGTTTCACCAGTCGGAGTACAGGTCAGTCTGTGCTCATTACAATTTGGACTTGCTGAGGTGTGACACAAACAGCCGTCTTCACATAATACTGTTTGGTTGGTTTGCAGGGCTACGGTTTCTGAAGACACTATCCCAGGGTCGACAGTTCTCACTTTTGAAGCCTTCGACAGCGACCTCTCTCGAGAAAACTGTGGCTTCGACTTTGCCATTGCCAGCGGGAATGAAGGAAATGCATTCCAGATCGAAAGCAGCGTGCGCTTCCTGGAGGGACGGGGCTTTCAGACGGTTGGTACTCTGCTGTTGGCCGAGGGAGTTGACTTTGAAACCAAGTCATTCTACAACCTCACCGTGGTAGTGTCAGACCGCGGTGTGCCGCAGAGGAGCTCTAGTGTTGCTGCGGTGATAACAATCGGTGATGTGAACGATAACCCTCCAGAGTTCACCAGAGCAGAATACACGGTGTCACTGATTGAGGGTGCTACTGCTGGGACTGAGATCATACGACTGACTGCTACAGGTGGGTTTTCCTTGGTTTATCTAGTCACCTGTAAATGTCTCTCCCTGTCTTGTCTGGTGTCTCAGTTATATAGTTGAACTCTGTTGTTTTATTTTTTAACAGACCCTGACTCAACTCCTAATGCTGAAGTCCAGTATTCTATCAGCTCTGGGAATGAGGTGAACCTATTTACTGTGGACCCGTGGAGTGGAGCCTTAAAGCTTCAGCGAGCACTTGATCGCGAGCACCAGCCCACACATGTTGTCATTGTTCAAGCCACAGATGGACTGGGTCACTTCGCCCTAGCTCCAGTCATTGTTGAGGTCAAAGATGTGAACGATAACCATCCATTCTTCCCTGTGGATATCCTGATAGCCAGTATCAGAGAAAACCAGCCATCCAACTCAGCTGTGACTGTTCTGCATGCGATAGACCACGATACAGGGGTTTTTGGCCAGCTGAAGTATTACATGTTGGAGCGGTCTGGGGCAGGAAAAGAAAGCTTTGCTGTGGACCAGAACTCAGGAGAAATTAGAAGCAAAATTCCATTTGACTTCGAGAAGGTCAACACCTTCAGTTTTGTCGCAGTGGCGGTGGATTCAGGCAACCATTCAGCCACTGTGACTGTACAGGTGTTTGTCACGGGTGAGGATGAGTATGACCCACTCTTCACATCCTCTGATTTTTCCTTTGAAGTTCCCGAAGGAGCCAAGAAAGGCCAAAGCATTGGCCAGGTCCAGGCAAGTGATGAGGATGAAGGGGTGGATGGTATTGTTCTTTATTCTCTTATTGCCAGCTCTCCATATTTTGATGTAAACAAAACCACCGGGGTGGTCTTTCTCAAGCTGGACAGTTCAGGCAGCAGTAGCAGCAGTGGGTCAGGTCGGACTAAACGGGAAACCAGAGTTATGACTCTAGATGTACGAGCTCATAGCCCTCTAGATACATCTCGCACTACTACAGCCCAGGTCTCCATTGATGTCACAAACACCAACTTTGGCCTGGCTGCTGATGTCAACATCCTGGTTATTAGCATAGTTGCTGTGTCTCTTGGTTTTATCATATTGCTTGTGGTCATGGCAGTGGTTGTGTTCCTGGTCAAGTCACGCAGGAGAAAGAAAGGCCAGGAGACAGGAAACAGAACTGTTGCCTCGGGAACTGCCTTGCAAAAACTGGATGATTGCAGCCCCGGGCCAGGGGGAGAAAGGATCTACCACCAGGCCTTGCCAGGGTATGCTGGTGACCAAGGTGGCGCTGGTGGCGGCCCCTACACTAGAGGAGGGTCTTTGGATCCTTCTCACTCCAGTGGTAGAGGATCAGCTGAAGCAGCAGAGGATGATGAAATCAGGATGATAAATGAGTATCCCCGAGTTGCATCCATCACCTCATCAATGCAGGAGCACATCTCTGCCAGAGGACCAGACTCTGGAATCCAGCAGGATGCTGACCAGCTTTCTGATATTTCCTGTGAGCCTGCAGCTTTGGAGGGCAGCACCTGGTTTAAAGGAAAGAAGCTAGGTGGCAGCCTCAGTGGGACCTTACTCTCTGGACAGCTCCCGGTCTACAGGGATGAGGGAGGTGGTTACCTAGGAGTGGGCCGTGGTCTCAATATTTCCCTCCCCAAGGATTATGCCTTTCCGGAGGATGGTAAACCTTCTGTAGATGGTTCCCTCACAGCTATTGTTGCCAGTGATGAGGAGCTCCGTGGAAGCTATAACTGGGATTATCTACTCAACTGGTGCCCTCAGTTCCAGCCTCTTGCTAATGTCTTCACAGAGATTGCCAGGCTGAAAGATGAAACTGCTCAGCAAAGTCAGAACCCTCGCCAGCCCTTCCAGCCAAAGCCCAAAATTGATCCTAAACCTAGAATTGACCCTCCACCTCTCATCACATCAGTGGCCCACCCAGGAGCCATGTCAGTTCCTCCCAAAGTCCCTGTAATTGGGCGGACATTCCCCCACTTGGCTTCACTCCGCAGGTCCCCCATCAGTCACGAGGGATCTATTTCATCAGCAGCAATGTCACCGAGCTTCTCCCCATCTCTGTCCCCTCTGGCAGCTCGATCGCCAGCTGTTTCTCCATTTGGAGTCAACCAAGGGCCCTCAGCGTCCATGATCAGCACCAGGGAGCCCTCACTGGAACAGAGTCCCGATCATGAGATGAGAATATAATTGAAACATTTGAAACATGACATTACTATTTAAAGAGAAACTCTATGACGGACAACCCGAACAAAGCATGATTGACCAGCCTTTTGGATGTTCTTTTGCATGGATCAAAAGAAAGCAAGAGGTGATGGTGCCAGTTTTATCGTCATTCTCAAAAACAGTAACAGTTGTCTTATTCCACAAAAAGAAATCAAGGTTTCCCAAATTTCCCGCTAAAGACATTTGGTGGGTAATACCCACAAAAATACTTAGCGCCTCTTAGTAGACTATTTGTACTGCCTTTGTGTTGGCAGCTTTGCAGGAATATGTGTGATGGGCTCGACTGCAGCAGCCCACCCATCCACTACAAAGTGACGCAGGTCTCCACGAACTGATCAGGGCTAAGAGCCAAATGGAAAATGTGCACTTACCATGCCCTGCAGTCAGAGATCCTTTAGTGTGTAGATAGATAAATGTATAGTTTTCATGTTACCTCGCTGGCTGGCCAGAGAGCTAAGGACCTCGTTCCTCTCTTTGTGTCTATGGACTTCTGTTTTTTTACCCTCCAGTATTAAACCCATCTAGTGGCTACTCTGAGAATGCTCTCTGGACACACCCGTCGATCACATGGACAAAGAAACGGTGTGTGTTCACAGAGACACTAATTCATTGATTTGCCAATGCATCGCATAGTGAAAGAACACTTGAGATTATTATTTTTCTCACCTTTTTGGACGACACTCATTTTGTTTTAACCTTTATTTTATATTTTTATATAAATTTATGATTTCAAATCCATTATTTCACATGAAGAGGTATTTGAATATATGTGTATTTGTATGTATGTGGGCTACATTATGTGTACTGTATGTGTCTCCTAGGTTTATAGAGACTTGTGATTGTTTAGAATTGAGTGAGAGGGAGGCGTTTGTGTTTTTAGCATTATTTATAAGAAAAGAGGACTTTCAACCACAAGTTGACATTTGGAAACCATGCGCAGCTCACTTTATGCTGTGATGAGATTTTTTTTTTTCTTGTCAAATTGTTGATCATCCTAAATCAAACACATATAAACCAGATGAAGAAAAATCTGTGATCAGTCTGTATTTCCACTTTGCCAGCTGTTCAGCACTGTCGTGGCATGCACTTGCGCCACGCCATGACAGAAGATTCCCTTTGTTATTCAGGGACAACTCAGTTTGCTGTTCACCTCTGTGTCTTTCAAAGAAAGTGCTTCCTAAAATCGGTTACATCAGTCATTCACCTGAATGCGTTTTACTGTGAAGTTGTTCATCTCAGTACAAAGAAAACAACGATGATCAGGATGAGATTCTCAAACTGCATAACCCGAAGAAATGTAGCACATGAGCCCTAATGAATGTACAAGGATTTAGCCACCAGTGCTGTATTTTATGTCTGTGACTTTATACATCAAGAACACACACACACACACACACATTGCTCAGACTGTGTTTTTGCAATCTTAAAATGTTTTTGTTTTTCATCCATTATATATACTCATCATCAAAGTCATAATTTTAATTGCAGTAATTGGATGTCCAGATGTTTTCAAGAATTGGTTTCTACCTCTGTTCTGTGTTCAACCTTGCAAATCCCTGTCATGCAAAGCTGGCACCGGTCCAGCTAAAAGTTACTCATGTCATGAGCCCAGCTCCAGCACTACGTGCTCTTTGGCTGTCTCAGAAACATTTCTTTGTTTGAGAACCGCAATTTGGAGTTCAGTTTGAGATGACTGCCAGTGACTGATCAGTGGAGCAATGGAAGACAGAAAGAAAAAAAAGGAGCTGTATTTCTTTTTTTAAAGCAAATAATAAATTCCTACTGATCTCTTTTGACAAATTGGAGTCATACTTCATCTTTTTCAGGATTCAAGACTGCGAGAGAAGAACTGAGAAACGACTGATCTGAATGAAACCAAATCAATGTTTATTTTATATGAAGCATAGACATGTTTGCGTAGCTACTAGGGATTTCTACCTCATTTGGTCATCACACACAGCCTCACAGCATTCCTTTGTTATTGTTGTGTACAGAAGGAGCTAGACATGAATTATGACAATGCCCAAGAGAAAGAGCCAGAGACAGAAGCTCCTGGGTGTAGGAGAGAAATGCAAGCCCTCGAATGAGAGGTGATGAGGAATTACATAAGCAGTCATAAATTTAGAGTCAACTCATGATCACTTGAACATATCACAGGGCCAATTACACACAGATAAATGCATTCTTCTGATATTATACAGGCAACTGTAGCTCATCTGGCTGCTTTGCAAATGAAACATATAACTGTGGTCTTTCCAGAAAAATAAAGGGGCTTGCTGCCCCAGCTTGCATGTTCACCTCCACACACAGCTGTGTGTACAGCCTGCTCTCCCAAGACTCCTTCACTAACCCCACACAACTTCAAATAATCACAACCACACGTGTACTTAGAGGCTACTACACAGTGACACGCATGGCCCAAAACAAATCTTCCCCAGCTGATATTGGCTATGATCCAGCTCCGACAGGCACATACTTGGCTGGTTCTTCAAGCTGCAAAATCTGGGAGAAATCTACGCAGAGCCGAGTGCCGTCCCCAGGACAACACATAAGCCAAGTCTGAAATCCATGGTACAGTATTGTTGTGTCATAAAATATTGTTAGACTCTATTCTAGTCGTAACAATACACAGCATTTAAATATGCTTTCAACTAGAAAATACAAAGCCCTTTAACCCAAGAAATCACCAAAAATAGTAGCTTGTGAAAATAAAAATTAAAAGATGCACAGAATCACTGACATCCACTTGACTTCCTCTTTTACATTTACTCTGGCTATTTTTGCTTTTCAAAGTGACTTAAGGCCCCTCAGAACTTCACAGGTTTAGAATGAACGCTGGGCACGCTGTGAGTTAATGGCCTATAAAGACAGTCTTGCCTAATCTCTTCTTCTAAGATTCAACACATGAAAGATGAGACCAGCTAAATGGCTTAAGCCTAAAAGTGTTAGTAAAATTTGGACTGGTTTTTTGACATGAAATCGTAATTGCCAGAAAGCTCTGGCGAACGGGGACTTTGATAAATCTTATTCTCTCCACTCATTACATTCCAAGAAAGTACACACTGTTAAAGACTTTGTTTTCCTTCCAGTGGGTCTGGGTAATCTGCAGCTGCACTCAATGGGAATCAAGCCTGTAAACATCATATTAAACTTGGCCCACACTTTAGTTAAAACCCAGGTGCTCTCTCATTTTGACTTTGATCAGTTCGGTTTCATTAAGTGATGAATCGGTACGGGTACCTAAATGTACTGGTACCTCAAAATAAGATATGCATGCTGCTGGTAAGGATGATGTACTGTATACAGTACAAGACACTATAAATGCACTCTATCAGTTGATGTATTACTCTTAAATGTAGGTCAGTGCAGAGAGAAAAGGTGGGGGGGAGGGAGAAGAACAGAAATAGGAGCTCTGAAAGTAACAGTGTTTATTGCAACTTTTAACTAACTTTGAGTTCTTACTGGGATTTACAGTATAAAATATTATTTACCAAATAAAGATTCAAAATCAAAATTAAGACCAAAACAAGGCATCTGTTGCTCAAGAGGAGCAATATAGTGAAAACACAGGTTACCCCGAGTAGGCGTCCAAGGGGAGAAGAGATAAAAAAAAAGAATTATTTTGCCTTGTATTCGGAAATGAGTGCGAAGTATGAAAACCTTTGACCAGAACTAATCAACTACTGTATTTTCCTATTATATCGTGAGTCAACGCACATATTTGGTGATCAAATATTTTAAGGAGCACAGCGCCGACTTTTCACATGAAGCACGAGTGTGAAAACATTTGTATAGTTTTGGTTTCTTACATGGGTCTGAAAGAGTAACATTGTGCTTTTATTTAAAATGCCAAAGCTTTTATTTTTTCTGCATGGACAATTTAGCACTATAAATTTACAGATTATAAAATGGAAACGTGGGCTATGAAAGAAGCAAACTTCACACTTCCAGCGTGGCTGTGGATCAGGAGCTAGAGCAGGACGGTTGGTGATTCAGTGTGGATGCCTTGGGTGTGGGCCAACTGCTGAGCCCTGAGTTTCTCCCAATTTCTTCATTAGCGTATGTATGTTAGATAGAAAACACTTAGATGTAGAAAACAGTGCTTGTATAAACGTGTGTGCAAATGGATGAATGAGACATGTTGTAGAAAGCACTTTGAGTGCTCATGTACAGTAGAAAAACACTATATGAGAACCAATCTTTTTTAAAATGGCATTGTGGGAAAGGTTATTGCTGCTTATAACAAACTGGGAACCTCTC
Source organism: Pelvicachromis taeniatus (assembly GCA_015108175.1). NCBI lineage: Eukaryota > Metazoa > Chordata > Actinopteri > Cichliformes > Cichlidae > Pelvicachromis > Pelvicachromis taeniatus. The sequence goes on from VURO01021254.1 coordinate 70,464, forward strand.
CTCCTCATTGGAACAGCCTTTAAAAGAAATCCTGTTAAAAAAGACATTTGGAGAACTGAAAGGGATGCATTCAGAATAAAATCGGCTCATCATTTTCCATTTCACTTCACTGGAGTCAACAATTTGATCTTCCCATGTAAGGTTTTATAAGAATAACTCAATTGATTCTGTCCAATCTAACCAGAAATCTCTTTGAACACAGTCCCAGAACTACAAAGAGGACTTGTGGAAGTTGGCTAAATCAGCTTTTACTCCAAGCTAAGGGCTGACCTGGAGAAATTACCGTAAACGCACACTCATCCCTACATTTCGTGACTCGAAGCCTCACAGGAGCTCTTTTGGTTCCAAGATCTAGTTTCATGCTGTTCATCACTTGTTGCTGTAAAGGAGCAGTGTGTATGTGCATCCTGCACATATGTGTTGAAAGGCTGGGATGTTTGTCTCCCAGTTTTTCATGTTTGAACACAGTGTCATGTGATCAACTTTCAAATATCAGCTTGATCGGTTGCTGTTCCTCACCTGGTTTTCATTAACCACAAACAGTTGCAGAATTCTCTAAACTTTAAGTGCAAAATTTGCCAACATTGAATTAATTTCTGTTGCCTATGCAGAGTTCATTTCTCCCTCCTATTTATGTCGTGCCACTTTCATGACTAACAGGATCCATGGAGGGAAAACAGTCGCCGGGACCATTTGGCTCCTGGCCTCCAAATTGCTATTTATAGTGAGTTTCCACTTTTTTTCTGTGGTGTCAAGCAGAGGAAAAATGACAGAAGAAATGAGCCAGCTGAGTCAGTGTGGGCCTGGTTCTCATTTGTGCTGACCTTGTGTTACAGGACTCCCTCACTAGTGTCACTCACACTTCACACTGCAGGAAAAAGGAGGGTGAAGTAGAGGTGCAGAGTGCGCTGTGGACATGGCAAGGGAGACCGTCCAAAGAACAAAACAAAACCTAACAGTACCTGTTTGGTCATTAAAAACTAAATGAAAGTTTGTGTTCCAGAGTCAGAATAACAAGCCAGTGATTGAACTCTGCTACTCTGTTAATTAGTGAGAAATTACAAGGATTGAAGGGAATGATTCCACAGAGACTAGGGTTCAGTTTAAGACTTTCTAAATACATTTTTGAGTGAGTGTTTAATGCACGTTGTTTGTACATTGTTAAAATTGCAGCTATAATTAATTTTAAATGCTGAAAAAATAAACTCTTCTCTAGATTGCAGTGTAGCGCAATCAGTCTGCAAAGTAGTAAAGTATGAAAAATGTAATGAGCTTCTGAGAAATAAAGCTCATTTCACCCCAACTCCTGAACTGAACGTTTCCTTGTGAGTGTGTGCAGGTGTCAAACATTCTGGTGAGGGTCCAAACATTTCCTTTATGGTCAGTAATTCAATCTGTTGGCTTTCAAAACACTGAAAGCACCTTTAGCAAGGCATAATATATGAACTATGCCAAGCTGTTCCAGGAAACCTTTGCAAATGTCTACATTTATGTGACAATACAACCTAACATTCTTTTTTTTTCTCAAATGACGTGTTAGCATAAAAAAATTTATTTGCATGTTCACTGATTCCAGAAACACTTTTGCACTCTCACGCATTTCTAACCAAGGAACGGGGCAAGAATAGATCTCAGTTATGGGAAGATTTCCACTTAAGCCGAGATGAACAATCTCTATAGTTAACCTGAAAAAACAAAACAAAAAAAACAAGACCGCATTGTTAAAACTGAATTTTTTATACAGTTTATCCAATTTTAATTTTACTACTCTCGTGATTAAAGCATGAGAGTAGTAAGTCTTTTTTTTCTATGAGGCACTAAAACACACACAAGTGTTTTATAGTCATAAAGTGTCATAACGTGTAGCCATAAAGACAGCAAATTGACCGTTTCCATCACACAGCAGTACCAAGTTAAAGTTTGCCAGCGTGAGCCATCATAGCTGCAGTAATCAAATTCCTTCTTTACTTCAACAAAGATGTTTTTGGCATTCATAGTAAGCATTTAAAATTTGGTAAACACAGTTGAAGTTAAGCAGGACAGCATGGTGGTCAGCACTGTTGCCTCACAAAAAAAGGTCCAGGGTTTAAGTCAATCAGCTGGCTGTGGCTGTGCATTGGACCTCTATTTGCACTTTGTCTCCTCCAACAGTCTAAAGATATGCATGGGGTTAGGTGATTCTAAATTGGTTGTAGATATGGATGGATGTTTAAATGCAACATTACAGTATACAGTAACATACTGCAAAACCCTAAATGAGCTTATTAGAGTCTGACCATTTCTTATGCATGACTGCAAGACTTCCTAGTAATGAGATAATACACCCAAATAAATTTGCTATTTCAAACCACTCATCTTTTTTATATTTCACTAATAACCATCCTTTTAGTAATCTTCTTGAGCAGTAGCATTTTGACTTTCTTTTCACAAATTGTCCTGGGGTTTTCCCACCTTAGGTGTGATGCAAGTTGAATAAGACGCTCACCAGACAGCAGAAGGTCAAAATACACTCATCATTTGACACTATTCCCAAGCCTTCTGTCTGCTTTTACTCATTATGAAGAATAGAGCACATATTCATGATCTCATGCACTGACCAAGAATGGGACACTTGAACATGCGTATGATTTTGTGTCACTGGCCAAGACATCATGGGGCGGGGTTCATTTTTGGTTATTAATTCTTTATTTACATGAATTATAGGCCACAGTTCATTAGACTGGGTTCAAAGGTAATGTGGATGGCTTCCAGTTGGAAAGCATAGAGGAAAAGGGAGGGAGGTTGACTGAGTGATTGCTGGGATTATTTTCTTGCAAAAGGTCTAATGGACTCCGTACCTCTCTCTACCTTGTCTCTTCATTGTCTTCACTCTCTCCGTGACCGCATATTTCCACAGCACCTAAATGCAGCAGGGGAACTGGTACTGGTTTTAGCTCTTCTGCTAACAGCCCTGTCAGTCCATGAGGGCTTTCCTAAAAATCATGTATATATGTATGTATATGTATATATAATTTCCTAATATCACATAAAAGTTTTTCTTGCATTCAGTCTCCATCTACTTCTCCTCTATCTATTCCACTGTCAAACTATCTTCGTCCTCCCTTGTTCTCTCTCACAGCTCCATTTATTTTCTGCCTTCTTTTTTGTGTGCAAGATGTGAGCCAAAACTTCTGACAGAGATAAAGAACTTAAGAAAACACTCTTGGCCCTCAATTGGGAAGGTTAAACCAACACCATAGGCAGCGGGGTAAAGCAAGAGGACAACAAAACCACTTCTCTCTGGTATCACAAACAAAAAAAAGGCCCCGCGTCGTCCCTTAAAAGGAAAAAACTGCAGTTATGGTTGAAGCAAAAATATGTTTCACATTACAAGCTATTATGCTGATTTATGATTGATAGATTGATAGACTGCAGGTCAAGCTTTTTCTTACATGAAAACATTCACTCTATACTGCTGCATTGAATATCTAGAGCATGTTAAAACATCAGAGTTGTTGGTTTATTTCTTGGCGGCTTTGCAGATCACGTGAACACCTGATATTTATTCTTCCCCGTGATATCCCAGATTTTGTACCCGTGTATAATAGTCAGTGATTCCTCTCTTTCTACTAAATGTCAGGCATTGTCCTCCACAGATTACCCCAATAAAATCCAAAACAGTTAGCTTCATTTTGAAACTTTTCTTTTTAGGCATTTTAGACAGAAACTCTTGAGCTAAACCCTCATGCATATAAATCTTCATAATGGATTCAATTAGAGCAGAGCAAATCAGTAGGGACAGCAGTTCTCAGTGCATCCATTTGCTGTTTTGCATTTTGGCCATATGCGGTGTAAACAATTGCAGAAGGCGCTTTTTTTTTTTTAACAGAGTCACAGAGTTTTCTGCAAGTTCCCTTTTGAATAAATTCCCTTTTCATTCTAATCTCCCATGACCATTATCTGACACAAATTTATTCAGGAACTTAAGCCATAAATAATTAGTTTCCACTGAGTGAACTGGCCGTCAGAATTCTCTTGTGGCAACTTCTGTTCACCCTGGTCTATTATATCTTTCCTACAATTATTTTAATTTTATTCCTTGGCATTTGTAAACAACATCTGTCCTTCTGAACATGTAAATTTTCTGCTTGGCAAGCATTTGCCCATCAGCAGACACTCTCCAAGAGACTGATCAGAGTGGAATTTTATGCATGGAATTAGATAAAAGCAGTCAAAAGGTAGATCGCCAGAACTGTCCATCCTGTGCTCGCATTTAACGAGTGTGATAAATATCCATGATAACGGCGCACGTTGAAGATAATGAAAGTCAGCTTGCTTAATAAACCATTGCATGCTGTATTGTTCTATACTTTTTTACAAAAACACTTTCTAATCAACAAAAATGTAAATTGAAAAACTAAAATTAAATCCCCAAACAAGCACCTGCAGGGCTGTAGCTTCGCTGACACTTCTGCTTCTTTTCAATTCAAATCTGAGTTTCAATGTGACAGCAAATACCCTGTTTTTCTTCAAAACATGCTTCCTATTAATTACATTTATATGCAGCTATCCTGCAGCAGCATTTTTATGTTTAGTGCTGGAACAGAGTGCGATGTTTCGCCAATGAATAGCAAAACGACAAGTCTAGATAGAAGACAGACCATTGTTTAGTTTCCCTGCACAGAACACAGGTTACTTACGATTTCAGTTTTTTGTTTCTCCAAAATAAAATTATTTCTAGGTATCAATCGAAAAGCAAAGCTGCTGCATTTTCTTAACAGAATTTAAAATGATTATCAGCAGATTCAGCTTACAAGTGCCCCTGCTGTGCTTGTACCAGAAACATCTATATTTTATATTCATATGCAACAAAATTACTGCAAACTTTTTATGGATGAACGAGAAGAGCTGTTGCGTCTGTCTCTCTTCGCTTAATGCAAGATGTCATTTTAGAGGATTCTGTCCAAAGTGGAGAAGCAAAACAGGGAATTAACGAAAAATATAGGAAGAGGGAGATCAGTTGTATGGGGGGTTTTAGCCAAGAAGAGACGGGGATCGGACTTATCACTGAGGCAAGCCAACTGCCTGTCATTTCAGCTTAAAGCGCTGGATCACTTAAGTACTCTAGGCACAGAAAAACTTGCTCAACGCTTTGTTTAGATTAAGCTGAAGGGAGAAAGTATTGCTCAGCAGCAGGGCTTATATCCACACCATTTGCACTTAAATAAATTGACTACAAGTCAAGCACAACTTATTATGACAGACACATGTACAGCAACATCATCGGCCTTTGCAAAATGACTGAGTTTAGAGTTAAGAGCGAGACTCAAGTGACAAATGGACATGGCTTGCACAACAACATAAATATCAAATGAATATATGGTAGATCACCAGTTTCCCTGCCTCTCAGCCTCCAGTGACCCAGACTTTGACAGATGGAGTTAGCTTTGCATAGTATCAAAATGAAATATACGACAAAGAAAACTCAGGACTGTTAAGCCGCTAGATTACATTCCTCTGGTCTCCTCAGTTCCAAGATGTTTACAAGTGTTGTTAATGAAGAGGGAATGTTACGCAGTGGTACACATGGCCCTGTCCCAAATCTTTTGAGACATGTTGCTGCCATCAAATTCAAAATTAGCTGCTACTTTTCCTAAAATGGTACATTTTCTCAGTTTGAACATTAAATTAGTTTTCTATTGTGAATAAAATATGGATCAATGAACTTTGCAAATCATTGCATTCTCTCTCTCTCTCTCTCTCTCTCTCTCTCTCTCTCTCTCCATTACATTTTACAGATTTTCTCAACTGTTCTGGAACTGGGTTTGTGGTGTGCACTGGTGTAACACTGTAGATTGGTATTATCTGCCCAGTAGCTCACCTTCACATTTGCTATAGACAATTTGTGTTGCTTTTGGAGTGGTTTTGCATGCATTTCATAGCTGCTAGTAGCAAATGGCTCTGTGTTCAGGTTGGTCTTTTTATTCTCCACAAGGCGAGCACTTCTGTCACATTTTCCTGTCTCTGTTGCAGTAATGTTATACAGTTTAGACTGTTCATATTAAAATCAATAGTTTCAAAGGAGACACTTCTTTTGTGGTTGTGTGAGGTGTACAGTTAAGATCCAGCTGAATACAGTTTTCCTGTTTCTTTGTGTAGACCGGGGCTTTCTACAGGCTGCAGCCTGGAGGTAGAGCTGGCGTGCTGAGGCTGGGGTGACCCACAGATCCCTGTGGAAGTTGTCGGCATACTGGAGAAGGTGACTGACCTGCAGCACAGCTGGCTGTGGCCTTGCACTGTCTGTTCTGTCTTTTTTGCAAGTGGGACACTCGACTGTTTATCCCCCTTAACTTTTCTATGTTAAATAATGTAGCCGGGACTGTGTCCCTTTTTATTTAAGTGTTTGTCTGATAGACATTTTAAAGTTTGACTTGGAGATGGTCTTTTGCCCATAGTCCAAAGTGTTACACTTACTGTACAATTGGGTCCATACTAAATAATCGCATACTATTATAGGATAGTACAAACTTACCTAGCAGTGTATGCCATATACAATGGGCATTGTGTTTTATGTTTTCTTATTTGATTCACTTCTTTCTTTCCTGCCTTTCTGTCATTGTAATCTTAATTCAGGTATAACTGATGAAGATGAAATGTGGCTCCAACTTTTAAAAAACTCAGCAGGGAAACTGACTAATCCAGTGTGCCCAATATATAATAAATCATTACTGGAAAAGACATTTAAGTATGTCTTTGAAAAACCTGAGTCATCACAGCTGTCAGTAGTAGTAGTAGCTGATTCACGATACTGTGGCTCCTGTGTTTGATTATAGCCCGGTGTGTATGGGCGCTACACTGCTCCCAGAGAGGCTTTCATAGGCTGTTTCTGTGGCAAAAAAATCAGAAAAACAAGGACAATCTGTTTTGGCCCGAATGAGTAATGAAACCACATTTCTTCTCTCTCGCACGGGAAGGAGTTAGAAAGCGAGAAGAACCGTGGTACTGCAGAGATGTGAAATCATATAAATTTACAAGGTTTGGCTACTTCCAAAAATTGTTTTCTGACTAATAAAAACCTGGATTATTTTCATGATTTATTACAGGGTTAATCTTTTCTTCTTTTTTTTTGGCTTATTCTGAAGTCATTCAGGGTGCTTAACAGGTCAAAAGATGTAAAAGGATTATTCCTGACAAAGTGGGTGGTGTAGCTGCAGATAAAATGAGAATGTTTTCTTTTAATGAATGGAAGAATTGCTTTGGCTTCTTAACCGATGACAGCCACCGACTGTATAATAGAGATATCAGACGGAGAGGGCTGTGAGCGATGAAGATTTACAGGGGCGCTGTGGATATCGTCGAAGTGTCCCCCCTGGCTCCCATGTTTCCTGTCATGTCCAGTAAGTAGACTCCCCCCATAACCTCAGCATAAGAGTTCACTCTCATCACTGTCACCTCCTCTACTGTGTCCTCTTCTGCTAACTCCCTCTACCTCCCTTCTCCCTAAACTCTGATAGTTATAGAGATTTAGATAGATACACTGGGGTATTGCACCTTTCCAAAGCCCTTTTGTATCACACAGTGCACTGTCATTTTGAATTATATCTCCTGTGGAAAAACACAGGCTTAAACACTTGCTGATTGAGGAAAAACAAGTGCTGGCAGGGTATGGCGGCAGGGGGAGAGTGGGGGGGGGGGAGTTCGAGCAAGGAAAAATTTTTCTTGCAAGTCACTGTGCTGC